>JBAKBP010006832.1:0-106161 GCA_037953745.1 Lithodes maja
GGATAATGCCCCAGCCCACCCCAGCGCTGATATATTGGTCTCACCTGACGGGCGAATTAAAGTTGTGTACCTCCCGCCTAACACCACAGCACTTATCCAGCCCATGGACCAGGGCATTATTAGCGCCCTCAAGAGGAAATATACCAGGAAGTACCTCAATGAAGTCCTGGTGGTGCTGGAGGACGAGTCCGACTCAGTACAGGACACTCGTGGGGCACGCACACTGGCTAACATCAAAGCCTATAACATCCGCTCTGCTATTTGCAATCTTTGCTCTGCTTGGGATAGCCTACAAATTTCCACCTTAGCCAACTGTTGGAAACCATTCCTTCATGCCGATGATGATCCCAACGACTTCGAGGGGTTTGGTAATGATGCGGCTGCTGATTTCCACAACCTATTGAGGAATGCTGGGGAAAAGGATGTCACTATGGAAGATGTTCAAGATTGGCTGGACGAGGCAGAGATAGTACCAGGGCATGAAATTTACACTCATGAACAGATCGCAGAACAGATCCAGAGCCAAGAAGCAGAAGAAGAGAGCAGTGACGAGGAAGAGGAACCAGTAAACCGACACAAACTATCGTCACTGAGGGCCAGTGTGGACGACCTGATTGCCTTCACTGAATACACTCCTGAGGTAGCGTCACACTACACCCAGCTACGTTTACTCAGGGAGGCAATCATACTGAAGCAGCACCAAGTGGGTAGGCAGACGAAAATCCACTCTTTCTTTCGCCGGCCAGCCACAGCCACCCTAGCCACCACCCAGGAGCCTCAGCCGGGTCCCAGTAGTGCCACCACCCAGGAGCCTCAGCCAGGTCCCAGTAGTGCCACCACCCAGGAGCCTCAGCCGGGTCCCAGTAGTGCCCCCGACCATCGCCGGCCAGCCACCACCCAGGAGCCTCAGCCGGGTCCCAGTAGTGGATGTGGATGTGAGGTGGATGATCCGATGGTCGTGGATTCGACCTCGGATTCTGATTAACCCCCTTCAATCAACCCCTGTACATAGTGTAAATAGAAGATTTAGGATAAGGTAAGTACTGTACAGTACTGTATATTACGTAACTTTTATTTACTGCTAGGCTATTAATATTAATAATGTGTGTGCGTATGTGTATGCGCGTGTGCGCCCCCCCCCCCCCCCCCCCCCAGTACACTATTTTCTGAATCCGGACTTTTCCTGAATCCGGACAAGGCCCAGTCTCTTTTAGTCCGAATTTGCGAGGGTCGACTGTAGGTTAATAGCCTTGTACGTTGGATTTGCCAAGACTACTAACAAATTGGTTTAATTTGAAATGCAAAAGAGCTTTGGGTAGGCGTGATGCAGCTTGGGCTAGATTAACCCTTCCTACCCGGGCAGTCTTAGCTAATGACGGTCGCCCCTACCCGGGCGATATGGCCGAAAAACGTCTAGGCCTAGGCTACCGTATTTATGTTTATTTTCACTGCTAGAACTTTCCCACTCATCTATAATCGTAGTGCGGTTTTCAATCTGTATTTTGGCATTGAGTAGAGCTCTGTAAGTCAACTGGTTCAGTTGTGATGACGATTTCAGTGGAGCCAATATTGCAGAGATGTTGCCAATATGGGGGCTTTTTAGACACTAATTTCGTCATGACGTCATAACAATAACATTGAGGAGTCTTCTCCTTCTTGATTTCGGAGGTGCGGTGACGAACGCTTGGGTTTGTTGACATACGTCGTACGCACGGCGTTCGGACCAAGCTTAATTAGGCTATTAAGCTCATGCCTTAGATTAGGCATACCGGGTAGCTGCCCTTCTTTCGTGCTGTCCTTACCTAAGGCAGCCCGGGTAGGAAGGGTTAAGAAGAAGGAACACTGAGAGTAATCGGAATAAATATAAACAGGAGAGGAATAGATATGTTAACATAATTAGGCAAGTTAAAATGAACTATGAGAAGAACATAGTAAATAAATGTGAAAGTGACCCTAGATTATTTTATAAATATATAAACAGTAAGTTGAAGGTAAAGAAACAAATTACTAAATTAAGAGTTGATGCTAGGACGTATGAAAATTGTATCGGACATGTGTGAGGTAATGAATAACAAATTGGGGTCAGTTTTTACTAGAGAGGAAGGTTTTGACGAACCACAGGCGGGAGTACTGGAGAGTGGTCTTAGTAAGATTGAAATAACTAGAGATGAGCTGTTATCTGCGATGAGAGGACTTGAAGTAAGGAAAGCTATGGGACCGGATGAAGTGTCTGCCTGGGTTTTAAAGGAGTGTGCAGAGCAATTAGTGGAGCCTGTGAGGGACATAATTCAAGCTTCCTTAGATAAAGGACAGGTTCCTGTTGAATGGAAAAGAGCTAATATCATCCCGATATACAAGAATGGAAACCCTGAGGACCCTCTAAACTATAGACCAGTTTCACTTACTAGTATTGTATGCAAGATTTGTGAAAAGCTAATTAGGAAGAGATGGATGAAAATGTTGGAGAGAAAGAAGATAATAACCCCAAAGCAATTTGGATTCAGAGAAGGGACATCTTGTGTTACCAGTTTGCTATGTTATTACAGTAGGGTGATAGATGTACTCCAAGAAAGAGGCGGATGGGTGGACTTCGTCTACTTAGACCTTTCCAAAGCATTCGATAAGGTACCACATAAGAGATTGTTATCTAAGCTTGAGACGCTAAGATGTGTCAGGGGGAGTTTGCTGAAATGGATGGAGAGCTATCTAACAGATAGGGAAATGAGGACCAACATTAGAGGAACTTACTCATCGTGGCGGAAAGTTGAGAGTGGTGTGACGCAGGGATCTGTGTTGGCACCTCTCATGTTCCTTATGTACGTGAATGACCTGCTGATAGGCATAAATTCCTACATGTCAATGTTTGTAGACGACGTAAAAATTATGAGACAAATAACAAATAAAAGTAGTTGTGAGGAGCTGCAAGGTGATTTAGATAGAATATATGAATGGAGCACCAAGTGGAAGATGAAATTTAATATAAGTAAATGCCATGTGTTAAATATGGGAAGAAGTGTGAATAGACCAAATTGGGAGTACAGGATGGGAGATAATATAATTAGCAAGGCCGAAAAAGAAAAGGATTTAGGGTTGATTATACAAGATAATTTGTCGCCAGAGAAACATATTAACAAGCTCTTTAGCGGAATGTATGCAATGGCCGGGAATATGAAAGTTGCTCTGAACTACTTGGATGAGACCATGGTAGCGAAAATTATGAAGAGTATGATTAGACCAAGATTGGAGTATGCAGCAGTGGTGTGGTCCCCGCATCTAAAGAAGCATATTCACAAGTTAGAAAGAATCCAGAGAGCAGTTACTAGATTGGTTCCAAGTCTCAGAGAACTGCCATATGAATGGAGGCTAGACAAATTAAATCTACCGAGTCTAAAAGAGAGGAGAGAGAGGGGAGACATGATAATGATGTACAAATGCACCCGGGGGCTGGAGAGGCTGGATAGGGAGGATATGTTAATTATGGATACAGGAATAACTAGAGGCCACAGCTACAAAGTAAAAAGACCTACATGCAAGAACGATATCAGGAAGTTTAGCTTCCCCTATAGATGTATTGACAAATGGAATGGGCTGGAGGAGGAGGTGGTAGGGGCAAGGAACATCCATATTTTCAAGAAAAAATTGGATAAAAAGTAGACTGAGAGACGGGACAACACGAGCTTAGCTCAACTCCTGTAAACTACAATTAGGTAAATACTAGGATCTGGGACCTCACCCGATATGGTTGTTTGTGCTATGTCCGGGTTCTGTGCCGTGACTGTAACCCAAGAGCAATCGGACCCATACAAGAGAGGCATAGGGCCTTTCTTATTGGGAACTTTGTCTAATGGAGGGGGAGTAATGTCAGTGATGACACGTACATTCCTCAATATGTTCCGGCTGAGCTGAGGACAGTTCTAAGTCTTCTGGCTCTTCCGTCACCTCCGTTACTTCCGGTAACAGACAACTGATCACTGTCTGGCCACACTAAATCAGGGACAGATGAAGGGAGATTGTCCACATTAGCACTTTCCCTGTTATTCTCCTGATACTGATTACTGGGTTCTACACTCAAGGGTTCAGAGTGCCTCCACACACTACGCCCTTGGTCAACATTAGTTTGGGAATCTGGGATAACCTGACTTAACTGGGACCCTTCATAATCTTGGGGCTCACCCGCCGTGTACTCACGGTATTGTTCATCCAACACTCTGAGGTACCAAAGGAGGTCTATTCAGGGGTAAGTTTAAGTTAAATTTTGGGATTGCTAAATTTATGTTCTTTGGTGCAAAGAAACCCTCACCAGACCCATCCTTGGGATTTGACTCATTTCCCTCCGTCCCTACCTCGGAACTGCCAGATTGGATGTTAGACATTGTAGAGGTAGAGGCGGAGGGCGGTTGCCGGTGCCGCGACTGCGTCTCCGCCTTACGGGACCTTTATGACCATTATCAGATTTTCTATGGCTTGACGACACCGCGTTATCCTTATGTCTCTTGCTAGACCTTGAAGTCTCTGCTGAAGACTGAGTAGACCGCTTGAGGGGCGACCTGGACCTGGACCTGGACTGGTCCCGTGGCGAAGTAGAACGCGCCCTCTTGTGGCGGCTGGGGGGGTTGCCTTGCTTGAGTCACTATCACTGCTACTCACTAACTCTTTCGAAAGAATTTTGGGTTTAGCTTTAGATTTTTAAGTTGACTTAGAAGGTGTGGATTTAAGAACAGGTGACTTTATAACTAGATGCTCCCAGAAAGCCTTATCGTCGCAATTATCGTTGCCTTATGGGCAATGTCTTTGGAATAGGCATTAAAAATGTTCTTAATTTCTTTCAGTGCCACCAGGCACGAATGATCTCTTACTAAATAATTCAGAATGTAGGTCAGAGCAAACGGAACACCTCTTAGACGCCCAGATGCCCTGTGACCTATCTAGGCACTTAACGCACTTCATGCAGAGTTCATGTGCAAAGACTGGAATTAAAGAGCAAGTGGGTGTAGCACAAAGATTGACTAGAGGCATGATGGAGCTAAAAAAAAAAAAAAAAAAAATCCCCCCCCCGCTGGGATCGGCCCCTTCCCCTGTCGACCTGTGCCGCTACTGATGTGCTGTGATCTGGAAATAGAACATTTCCAGGAATCAATGCTCATAAGGATAAACTGAGAGGTTCACACATCATAAACACCCCAAATACGCCGGAAAATTAGCTGTAGACCAACCGTTACTCTAACCTTCCGCTGTACTTGTATATGAAAAAACCTTGATGGTCTTTTCGTCTTCTAGAACTGCTTACCTCTGACAAAGTGTCACCGGCCCATATTAACCATTTAATTAACTAACGGATTGTCTATTAGGACCTGAGGGATAGTTAATTACCTCACTGGACTTTTCCGCCGGGCGTTATAAGTCAAATCATGCCGCATGAGGCTATCGGTTAGGGCGAGTTCACTTGCCCTGGCCGAGATTACTTCCCTTCGGAATTAGCATTTCCGCCGGGAGTCTAGTGGTACATCACACCACGCCGGGTTATTTGGAAGTTTCCTTTCTCGCCTGAAAGGCGAGTATCCGGCATCAATACACAGAAAGATCGCCGGAAGAAAAAACCAAACCTTGAAGGCACTGACCTATCTGAGAAAGTCAGCCACCCCCCATAAACCCCACCAAATAAGTCAGAACGTCTCCTGACACCCTGTTTTCATGCATAATATCACCACATGAAAACGAGGGTCACATCTTAGGGCTAACACACATTATTAATTAAGCAATAAAAAATACCCCTAGCCTACTATGAATACCCCTACTGAGGCTGGCCAGTGCCACAAGGCTCATGGTAATAATCACACTGAATCTGTTACCCTTACCTCTGAAGACACCGCAACAGCGAACGTAGGGGAAAAAAGGAGCAAACACGGATTCTGGAAAGTTCCACACCACGTGTGATAACTCTTGAACCAGAGCGTCTGCTAAAAAACAATAGAATGCAACTACCTCATAGAGATGGCCTGAAGCATCGTCCCGCGGATGTAATAGCCTCCTAAATAACTTGGAAATAGCAAAGCTAAGGCGCAGAAACAAGAACAAGAACACATGACGCGCGGGCCCAAAGCGGACCGATATGGCGTCTTTACTTTAGTACCCTAATTTAACACTTCCCTGCAGGCATACCAATGGGGCTGCCAGTCCTAGCTGGCCTAAACCAGTGGTGGGCACGATTTCCGCTAATCAGCTAACGGCTAATAGCGAAGCTAAATATTTCGTTAGCTGGTTAGGTTTTAAGCTAACTTTGAAAATCGTTAGCGGACCGATTAGCTTCCGATAAATTTACTGCCGCTAACTGTAAGTCAGCTAATCAGCTAATGTGCATTCGCTGGTTAAAAAAAGTTTATTGGTAAAAAACGTTTGCAAACCCTAAAATGACATATTTATGCGAGTATAATAATTGCAACATTGCAACAGGCAGTATTAGACTTACTATATCACGTCACATTCACATTTACAGTACGCAATACAAGACTCATGAGTCATGTTATGACATGAACGTCACAACGTGTCGTGAGCCTAGCGCCGACTTAAGAAATTTGCTACAGAAAAACTACGACATTTACATTTTCAAAATGTTGCCATAGATCTATTTGGGTATATATTTGTATTTATTTAGTTTTATATAAGTTCCTGTATTAGAAAGTAAATTTGTTTCCCAGGCAACCACAGTCTCAAATGCATTTTAGTTAATTGTTGATTAATAATTAATACCTATATTATTATAACTATTAACCACTTTGTTTCTCAGGCAACCACAGTCTCAAATTCATTTTTAGTTAATTGTTGATTAATAATTAATACCTATATTATTATAACTAACCCCTTCAGCACCATGATGTAATTTGCATTATATTCTAGTCATCAATATATGATTTTCATGATCTACTTCTAGGATATAAAACTTAACTTTAGGGGTTAAGCTTATTGAGTTTGTTCTACTGTCTATGCCTATCTAAGTTTTCTAACTCAATAAAAACAAATCCATTCGACAGAAGTGTCGTTACATAGCTCATGAGTAGTTATGACTCATGAGTAATAAGTCATAATCATAAATAATCCATCATAATTACTATATTTATGTTATCATGTTACTGTATTATTATGATGGTGTGTAATAGGGGTGATCGTAGGGTGAATCTAGATGTGAGGCTGGATGGGGAAATATTGGAACAAGTAGAGTGTTTTAAATATCTAGGAGGATCAATAAGCAGGAGTGGAGGTATGGAAGTGGAGGTAAAACACAGAGTGTGTGAAGGAAGGAAGGTTTTCGGAGCAATGGGAAAAAAAAAAAAAAAAAAAAAAAGTACTGTTTGTGGAAGACGAGAAATCTCGGAATGAAAGTAAAAAGTGCAATGTATCATGGAATTGTTGTGCCAACAGTGATGTATGGGGCCGAGACATGGGCTCTGAAGAAAAAGGAGAGAAGAAAGCTGGATGTGATGGAGATGAGCTGCTGGAGGAGTATGTGTGGAGTTACCCGTAGAGACGGATTGAGGAATGCAGAGATACGTAGGAGAGTGGGGCAGCAGGAACATTTGTCAGCCAGAGTGGACAGAAGGGTGCTGAGGTGGTATGGTCATGTTGAACGAATGGGAGATGAAAGGCTTACAAAGAGAATATATGAGTCAGATACAAGGGGAGATAGAAGGGCAGGAAGACCCTCATTTAGATGGAGAGACTGTGTAAGACAAGCTTTGGATGATATAGGAGTGACTATAGATCAGGCAAAAGGAAGTGGTAATAAACAGGAATGAATGGAGAATGCTTGTGAATAGTTGAGTGAACCCCTTCTGTTCCTCATTCTAATTTGCGACATATAGATACCAACACAAGACACAGTACGGTGTCGTCTTTTGTGGATGACACAAAACTAAGCAAGATAGTAAACACACAAGAGGACACGGGCCAGCTGCAGGAAGACATAAATGTAGTGTTCCAGTGGACCAGGGAAAACAACATGCAATTTAATGAAGAAAAATTCCAATTAATAAGGTACGGAGATAATAATGGCGTTAAAGTGATCACAAACTACCTAACAGAATCTAACCCCATAATAGAACGGAAAGACAGTGTGAAAGACCTTGGGGTGTTAATGTCTGAAAATATGTGTTTCAAAGAACATAAGCAGGTCAAAGTTGCGGCTGCGAAACGTTTAACGGGTTGGATTCTGCGTACATTTAAAATACGCGGTGAATTACCTATGATAACGCTCTTCAAATCTCTAGTGCTACCGCGGCTTGAATACTGTAGCGTATTAACATCCCCATCCAAAGCAGGTGAAATAAATAACTTAGAGAGTGTACAAAGAAATTTCACTTCGCATATAAGTTCGGTAAAACAGCTACACTATTGGGATCGTTTAAGAGCACTGAACCTGTACTCGCTGGAACGTAGAAGAGAACGTTACCTAATAATATACACGTGGAAAATCGCAGAGGGTTTAGTACCAAACCTACATACTCCGATAGTCATGAAGTTCAGTGATAGGAGAGGCTGGGAATGCGAAATCCCCCGGATGAATAACAGGAGTGCTATGGGCTCTCTGCGAGAGGGCTGGTTATCACACAGAGGCCCACGTCTCTTCAACAAACTCCCACGGCGAGTAAGAGACATGAGGGGCGTCTTTTTAGACAACTTCAAGAGAGCCCTCGATGTCTAACTGCAAAAAGTGCCAGACGAGCCCATCTTTGCAAGTGAGCGGGCTGTCTCTTCAAACAGCCTGCTGCACCAAAACACAACCCACAACGATGGGCGACGTGCTCCTCGGTGCTGCTAGGAGAGTGGCGAACACAACCTAAGGTAACGTAAGGTAAGGAACACGTGGTCATTTGGGGGAAGGGGTCGGGCGCAAGTTGGACTAGATAATAGTCCATCAGGCGCCTGGCCCGGGGAGACGATTGATATGAAGGGTGCGCCTGGAAGTGTGGTGGGCGGGCTTGTGGCTTTGGCTCCGCTGCATGTCTGCCTGCTGAGATCGGAGCCACTCCGGGTGGTCGGGGGCCGGGGGAGTGCTGGAGCGACCTTGGTGACCCTGGTCTCTGGGTATTCTCCTGGGTGGCCTAGATGTGTGTGAGTTTTGTGTTTTGTCTGTGTTTGTTCGTTGTTTTGTCTTGTCTTGTGTTTTCCTGTTCTTGCTCTGTCTTGAGTTGGCCACCCCCAAGAAAAATAAATAAATAAATAATAAAATAGAGGAAAATAAAAATAAAAAATTGGAAAAGTGGGGATTGGGCCTGAACATATAGATAGATAGATTTACTATCTACTAATATCTTATCGTTCCTATGATATTGCATACAGACACTGTTGTACATAATTCACGAGAGAAACGATATATTTTAATTTTAGCTACCAGTACTCGCTAATATATTTAATTTAATTTTGATTAATAGTGTCCGTAAATATTGTGATACAGTAGTAATACTGAACAGTCTTGTATTAATGTATGCAAATAAACTTGATTGTAAGCTAATGTTTATTTCATTTGTGCATTTAATGATTTTTGTACAAAAGGATGCACATGCACATTCATTAATTATCTGATCTTGGCATTCTATGATTCTTGTAGCCTATGTTTTGGAAAGCTGTGTCTAAGCAATAAATTACAACCTAATGCATATCATAGTTTTAGCTTTCTAGATTTGTGTTTAAGGGTTTAACCCTTCAAACTCGGATGGTACACGTGTGTACCATTATGTTTTGCCCCCAGGAACCCGGGTGGTACAACATTGTACCATTGCTTGAAAGCCTGTGACCTTGGTGTGCGAGGCGTCGGTCCGACGCATGTAAACAACAGCCGGCTGGACCGACGCCCCGCATCTCCGGCCACAAGAAGGAGAGCGTCGCTTGTTCGTGTGTGCCTGTATGTTGTTGTTAAGTATCGAAAAGTAGTGTAAAGTGGCTGTTTTGGCCATAAAGTTATCTCCAATGAAATCATCATCACAAATCAAGCACTTGACTTAGAGAGCTCTACTTAACGCCATTCTACAGGTAAATAACACAGCTACACTTGGGGATGCGCGGGAATGCGGGAAGCAGTCAGCATAACAATGATACGATAGCCTAGCCTAGACGTTTTTCGGCCAAAACACCCGGATTTCGGGGAATATTTATGTAATGCGTAGCCGGGGCGGGAGGGTTAAGAAGGAAAAATCAAACCAATGCTAAATTCATATGATAAAAGTTAACTGTTAAATGTTATCGTTAGCTTCCACTAATTTATTTAGCAATTTAGCGATTCAGCGTTATCGAAGCTAACGTTCTAAGTTAGCTGATTATCGGTTATCTCAGCTAACTTTTCGGTTAGCTGTGCCCACCACTGGTCTAAACCTATTCTATAACAACTCAGATATATACAAATGAGCAAAAGACTCACTAGAGTTGAGCGAACGAAGAATAAAGCGGAGCACTGGCGAGGCACTTCCACACAGTATGCGCGCAGGAGATGGAAGAAGGAATGGCGTCGCTTGGTTCAGCATCTCGGATAGAATCCACAAGAGACATCCACAAGTTGGAAAGCCTTAATATAACAAATTTTAAGTTAATTTGTCTTTTATATTTTTAACAAAGTTTTTTTCGTAGTGAGTACCCAATCATAAAGACGATTCCATAAGAGAATTAGCGTTACACTTATGATGAAGTACTCTTTCCCCTGCGGCGGGTGTTTCAAACAGGCTGACCGCGGGTGCTTGAAAGAGGACTATTATATTAATAGCATATCGTCAATGATGGAGGGGCCACTAATAAATAGGGGTGTATTGGGCCCAGGGCTGTGAGATGGACTGGGCCCCCCCCCCCCCCCCCCCCCCCCCAATCGTGTCTCAATTCCCCAACCTCCAACTATACTGCCTCCACTGATCCAAGGGGATCAGTGGAGGCACAAACATTTGATTCTCTGTCCTCACAACTCAGTGTCCTCAACTTAAATGCTTCTTCTGAAATCACTGTGTTGGGTGATTTTAATGTCCATAATGTTGAATGGCTCACTCATTCAACCAGGACTGATGATGCTGGTCTTGAATGTGAGCTATTTGCAGACTCATTTAATCTCACTTAACTAGTCAACCAACCCACCCGTGTACCAGATAATCCATCCTAATCATAATTCCCACCTACTGGACTTATTTTTAACAACCAATTCAGAAAATTATGATGTTACAGTGAGGTCCCCGCTTGGATCTTCTGATCACTGTCTGATACAGGCCACCTGTCTATCACCTACCACACCTTCCCACTCTGAACCTGTTTTGGTGACTAAATGGCATTACGATAGGGCAGACTGGGAGGGTCTTCAAGGTTTCTTTATTGATATTCCCTGGACCTCTTTCTTTTCTAATGATGCACACTCCACCTTGAGCCACATACAAGATTTTGTAAAAATTGGAATGGAAACTTTTATTCCTCATCAAAAGTACAGTAAAAGATCTAATTCACCTAAATGGTTTGACCATAATTGTGCTAGAGTAACTGAACAAAAAGCAATAGCCTACAATGCATACACAAGATCAAAAACACATGAAGCCTTTAATTACTTTAGAAACATCAGAAATCATGCCAAAACTGTATTAAACCTAACTAAATCAAACTTTCTCCATAAGCAGGCAAATAAACTTCTAAATAATCCAAATGATAACAAAATATTTTGGTCTACTCTTAACTCATTCAAATCCAACTTCACTACTGCTTCATCCATTCCACCATTAAAATCTCCGACTGGCAATCTTGTAAGTGACCCACGAGGTAAAGCTAACCTTCTTGCGGATATTTTCTCCACCAACTCAACCTTAGATGAAATAAATCAAGATGTCCCTGTACTTAATTTTAATTCGCCTGAAATTCCCTCACTTAAGATCCACACCAGACATGTCAAAACTATTTTGCAGAATCTCTCAGTAGATAAGGCTCCTGGTCCAGATGAAATTCCTCCAATAGTACTTAAGAATTGCTCCTTGGTGCTCGCTCCTGTATTGGCAAAAATTTTCCGTCTGTGTACTCATACCTCATGCTTCCCAGTACCCTGGAAAGAAGCAAACATCCATCCAGTTCCTAAAAAAGGTGCCTCTTCAGATCCATCAAACTACAGACCAATAGCTATAACTTCCACTCTTGGCAAAGTCTTTGAAATTATATTAAATAATCACATAATTAAGCATCTTGATAATAATAAATTAATCAGTGATAGGCAATATGGTTTTAGACGATGTCGATCAACTGCAGACATTCTTTGCCTTCTTACGCATCAAATCAACCAAGCTACAGACCAACATGGTGAAACACATACAATAGCACTGGATATATCAAAGGCATTTGATAGAGTCTGGCATCAATCCTTATTGTCGAAGATGTCACACTACGGCCTTGCATCATTAGTTCCACTAATTTCTTCTTATCTTCATAACAGAAAAAATATGTGTAATGGTTGTTGTTGTTGTTGTTGTTGTTGTTGTTGTTGTTGTTCCCCAAGCTGCCTGGCCGAACAGCCCCAAGGCCACGAGCACAGCCAAGGCCATAACCGAGCGCCCCCACAGAACCCTCCCTGCCGACCACAATAAAGCCTGGGTGACCGAAGCCACTCCATGGCTGGGAGCTGAGGAGGGTGCAGAAACGCCCGGGAAACCAAAGCCCCACCCAGGGCCCTGTGCCCCTCAGCAATTATGAAGAGAAAGTTGAGGGGCAAGGGGAAAATGTGACGCTTTGGCTTCCAATCTTGGTAGATTGGGAGGTCAATCCACGGAAGAGACGCCGTCACTCGAGATCTAGAAAAATATATAAGTAAAAGGAACAGTCAGAGTAAGCTATGGGTATGGCAGAGACCGCTCAGTTCTCACTCTGATAGACCAGCCCATCACCACCACCATGTGTAATGGTAGATGGCCTTTATTCTCAATTTCACTCAATAAATGCTGGTGTTCCCCAGGGATCAGTTTTGGCCCCAACTCTGTTCCTCATTCATATCAATGATCTCATATCTACCACTCATAATCCAATACATTCCTACGCAGATGACTCAACACTCCACAGTTCCTTCACATTTACCAATTCTTTCACCCAACCCGATCTTATAAATTCAAAAATAAACACTGCAATTTCTCTGAACCAGGACCTTTCTAGAATTAATGAATGGGGACAAGAGAATCTAGTTTCCTTTAACCCTCCAGCCCCGGGGGCTATAGCTTATGACTGTACTCCTGTACCGGGGGTTTTGAGGATTTTTTACCTATGTTAACTACTCTGTAAAAGAATGAATATTGCATGTAATGTTGTGAATAAAAAAAAATAATGTTCCACAAACCTTCCTCTGTCGAATGGCGTTTAGTAGAGGTCTCTAGCCCCTCTGGTTGCATAATGGTGAGCGCGGGAAGACGAGTGCTTTTTTATGCGGGAATTTCCTCACGCGTCCGAAAGCGTCGGCCCGCCCTGGCTACGACGCACCTAGCCGCTCGCCGCGCCAAAGTATTTATCTCCCTTAGACGATTTTAGTGTTTGATATTGAGAATGTGATGTTTATTTGATATTTTCTAGTTATTTTGAGGCCAATTATATAAAATATGTTTATTAGGGTATCAATTTCACTGATATTGGTAATTTTCACTCGATACCGTACATTTTATTAGTAATTGAGGTAGGTTATTGTTGTATTAGGCACTGATTATTCGTTATCACAGGTGTTTATTATACTTTGGCCATCAAATCTTAGGTCTTGTGTCACTTTCACTTTGACAAATATGCTTTAGAGAGTGTCACTGTCACTGATAATGCTCATTTTCACTCGATACCGTACATTTTATTAGTAATTGAGGTAGGTTATTGTTGTATTAGGCACTGATTATTCGTTATCACAGGTGTTTATTATACTTTGGCCATCAAATCTTAGGTCTTGTGTCACTTTCACTTTGACAAATATGCTTTAGAGAGTGTCACTGTCACTGATAATGCTCATTTTCACTCGATACCGTACATTTTATTAGTAATTGAGGTAGGTTATTGTTGTATTAGGCACTGATTATTCATTATCACAGGTGTTTATTATACTTTGGCCATCAAATCTTAGGTCTTGTGTCACTTTCACTTAGTTATATGATTTGTAAACGTTTTATATACAATTTATTGTGTCTTTTTTCACTGATTTATATATTTCTATAGGTTCTAATCATATGAATGTCACTTGGTATATACATATGTGTCACTTTCACATATTATTATGGTGGAATTGTATTTGTATCAATTTTCTCATAATACTTGACTTTTTTATTATAATACATTGGTTTTCTTCCACTTTTTGCCTATATATAATTATAGTGTACATATTGTCATTTTATTTGGCAATTTCAGTATGATTATTAGAACTCCTGCTTGGTGTGGTAAGCAGCGAAGCACCCTACAGCACAGAGTGCCACCTTGCACTCCACACACTCCGTGGTTGACTTTTTACCTGGGTGCGGCCTCACCCTGCTGTGGTAGCAGACATAGCACCGCTTCTGATTTGTTCTTCCTGCTGCATTCTGAGGAAAGAAACCAAGCTGGTGCCTAAGCAGGTATGGAGCAGACTGCAAGCGGTCGATAACGGCGGGCCCAGGATGTGCCACTGCCCTCTGTGGCGTAGCATACTTCTCCAGGAGCCCCGTCAACACCTGCTTTTGGAACCTCCGCAGGCTATTGAACTTCAGGGGTGGGTTCTCATTCCGAAGCCTGTATATATTATAGGCATTCAGAATTGACATGTCCACCATATGCAGAAAGAACTTTTTGTACCATCTGCACGAGGTACGCAGGCAGTCAATGAAGCCTATCTGCATGTCGGACTTGTCCACCAGCCTCATGTTGACATTGTAGTCCAGGACAGTATCGGGCTTGGTCACCCTGGCCTGGGTGCGGCGATCCACCTTGCCAGTCTCCACCATTTCCCCCTTGTGGATGGTGGTCAGGAGGTTGACCTTCCGCTGGTCGTGCCAGTGGATAGCCAGAATGGGCCCCGACTTCTTCCTGAAGACATCACCTTTTTTGGTCTTTGCAGGGAAAGTTGGCATGCCCTTCCTTTTCCCTCGTACTGTGCCTACAGTCCCTGTCTTGCGCTCATGCAGGTACTGTGAGAGAGTGGGGGACGTGTAATAGTTGTCCGTGTAGAGGACGTGATTCTTATGGAAGTAGCGGTCCATCATGACTTGCACCACTGCTCCGCCAAATCCAATGAGGGGGTCCACAAGCACGTCCCCTTCCTTCCCGCTGTACACCAGGAAGTCCAGGACATAGCCAGTTGTGCAGTCGCACAGCACAAAGAATTTTATGCCAAAGCGATGTCTTTTGGAGGGGATGTACTGCCGGAAGCTGAGTTTTCCCCGGAACAGCACAAGAGACTCGTCAATGACGACCTTGCGGAAGGGCTTGAAGTAGGAGGTGAAGCGGTCTCGCATCATCTCATACAACGTCCTAATCTTCCACAGCTTGTCTGGGCGGTGGACGTCGGTGTTGGTGACAAGATGGAGCGCTGCGAGGATATCAAGGTACCGGTCGCGAGCCATATATTTCCCGAAGGCAGGGGTTGAAATCAGATCATTGGTGATCCAATAGTCAGGCAACCTATGCTTCCTGACATGAGGCATTAGCATGGTGAGTGCCAGGAACACCATGAATTCTTGAGGAGTCACTGGGGTCCACTTCCTCATATGGCCCTTGGTCACCTTGCCCAAAAAGTGTACCTGGAATTGGTGCTGCTTGTTTGTCTCTTTGACAACATAGCCTACCACCTCCTCATCAAAGAATGCCTCAAATAGTTTGTGTGGTGGAGCATTGGGGCCTGCAGGAAAATTGGGGGTAATGCCTGAACCCTCCAGTGCCTCATCAAAAGCTGGCACATCAGGGTTGTATCCATCCCCATCAACTACGTCTTGCCATTGAAAAACGTAGAATGGGTCTTGTCTACGCTGACGAGGAGCTCCAACTGGTAGCCCAGTACGCCCACGGCCAACTCGGGAGGCGCGCGCCCTAGGGCGGCGGCGAGGGCGTCGGTCAGGGCGGCGGCCAGGGCGGCGGCCAGGGCGGCGGGCAGAAAGACGGGCAGCACGAAGCCGGGCCAAGCGGGTGGGTCGAGGGTCGTCGATGTCCATATAGTCATCGTCATCGTCAGAGTGGTCATCTTGCCCTGACGGTGGACCTATGTAATCATGGCCAGAGTCTTCAGAGCGGTGCCCTTCATCATCAGTGGCCCCCACATAATCTGGCGGGGAACCAGTGATGCGTGGGCGGCGTGCGGGTGGGCGAGGTGGGGAAGGAGTGACAGGTGAGGCTGTGTCCTCCAGAGGTCCCGGGCTCCTTGGCCTGCGACGAGTCACAGAAAGCAATGATTCAGTTTCACTAGGCCCAGGTATTGGTGATGCGACCTCAAATACTTCTGCAGGAAGACATGTTGAAGGCGGGAGAGGTGGGGAGGACCGTGGGGAAAGTTGCGGGGACGTATGGCTGGGGCCGGCAGGGGTGGACGCCGCCGCGGGAGCCTCAAACAAAACTCTCTTACTTTTCTTCATTTTCTTGGTATATTTTCTACCTTTCCCCTTTTCGGCAGCAGTATGTCTCCTGTCGGGGGACCTAGGAGGCAAATAGGCCGAAAGTGGGGGGTCCTCAACCCTTGGCAATGGTGGGGGTGGTGGGGAAGAATGCGGGGCATCCGGGTCATCTTGGGTGGCGTGGGTAGATAAGGGAGACAATGGCGGTCGAGAAGGGTCACCACGCTGACCCTCACTCACAGCCTCATCCTCACCAACTATTTTAGCTTGTTCCCTAGCTGCCGCGGCCGCCTTTTCAAGTATTTTTAACTTGTAGAAATGGAGCTTGAAAGGCGATTTACCTGGGGAAGGGCTTGGAGTCGTGTCACTTATGCAAAATTTTGTTTGTGACCTTGAACTCTCCCACTCACTCACTCTCGCAAGTTCACTTTCTTTAGGTAAACCAGCTTCCTCAACAACTGGTACATCACCTTCATCACTCTCATCACTCTCAAATTCTTTCGCAAATCCCAGGAATTGTTCTTTATCACTCTCATGGCCATAATCACTCGACTTATAATTACTCGAGTGGTCACTCACTTCTTCATCAATCTTATGCTTGGCATCAGCTTTCTCATAAAGTCTCAAAGTCGTCTCAATACCTCCGGGAGATAACACATTTAGGCGATGGCGTCGGGGTAAGGCACGACGCACTATCAAGGGCGTCGTAGGAAGCACGATGTCGGACACGGCGGAATCACTATTTGGTGTACTGTCCATGATGGCGTCGGGGTAGATACTGTTGTTGTGGCGTCGTTGACGCCGGGTGGCGCCACCTACCGCCCAATCATCACAAAATGTGCGCGCGGCTTTCGAAAATCAAGCACGAAAGCAAGGGGCGTACATGAGGCCATCCGGGTTGCGCGGGCCGAGTATGTTATGGGCGTATTTTTTTTTTTTTTTTTTTTTTTTTTTTTTTTTTCTATATTCCAACTACTCCCTCTCGGGCATAGGCTGATAGCCTTTACACTCTACCGCTGAACACGGAGAGGCCCGTGAGGTCTTGCTCCAGTCTAGGGAGTGAGACATGTGAAGCTTCACGGCCCGAAACAACTCCATCACTGAAGCTGCTCCGCCTCTGTGCTTCACAGTCTCATTCCCCAGGCTCGGACCCTCACTCTCAGAACGCCACCTATTGAGCAATTAACTCACTAGGCATTGCCCCCCTGTAGCATATTTTTGAATATGGGAATATTCATACAATGCTATTTAATCAGGGAACAATGAGGGTATTTGTTTGACATTTCGGTGTGCTGTGGTAATGCACTGATACTAGGTACAGCACAAATTCCATCCCAATAATGTCTTCCCATTGACATATTGGGATTCGAACCCGGGTCCATTGGATTACTAGTCCAGTGGCAAGACCACTCCGCCACACCTCCCCTATATGAGGTCATCCGGGTTGGAGGGGTTAATGCACAGAAAACCAAGTACCTGTACATTCAATTTTCTAACCGACAGAATCTCACTGACTCCCATATATTTTTTAATGATGTAAATATTCCCACTTCCCCTAGTATTGACATTCTCGGTGTAACATTAACTACTAACTTGAGCTGGACACATTATGTTAGAAGCATTGCTAAGAATGCCTCTAAAAAACTGGGACTCCTGTACAGAGTTCGAGAATTCTTCACTGACGAGCAGTTGGCCGTAATATATAAAAGTCATGTGCGTTCTCAGATGGATTACTGTTCACCTCTGTGGGGTGGAAGTGGAGTGGTTGCATTGAGGCAGTTGGACAAAATTCAAAATAAAGCTATTAGATTAATCAATAACCCTGCAATCACACAGGACCTTCCTACATTATCCATACGAAGAAACGTTGCATCCCTTGCATTATTCTACAGATATTTTCACAGCAATTGTTCCGAGGAACTTGCTTCAATTGTGCCGCCTCTCCACATCTTTCCCCGTAGAACTAGGGCAGCTGAGAGCGCCCATGAATTTACACTTTCTCCTCCACAATGCAGAACTTCTGCTTATCAGAATTCATTTATCCCCAGAGCTACTACTCTTTGGAATTCACTTCCCTCGAATTGCTTTCCACAAACTTACAATCTACAAATATTTAAATCCAGTTGTTACAAACATTTTATGAATGGAGGATGCCTTTAGGCACATGGACCTTTTTTTTTTATCTGTGTTTTTCCTTCCTCCGTTCTTTGTCTCTTAACCCCTAACTGTCGGCGCGCAACATAAGTCGAGTATAATAAATCTGGACTATCTGGCGGCGCGCGACATAGGTCGTGTGGCAATTTCAGCACGTAATGTTGCTGAGAGAGAGAGACAAGTGGTGGCAGGAGAGTAGCGAGCGTATGACTGCTCCAGACCACCGCGGCGAACCTACTGACACGAATCCCACCTCCTCCCTCCCTCTCTCACTCGCTACATACTGAATTGTATGGGGAAAGTACCGAATTACATGCTTTTTGCACTCGTGTTGCGCGGTTGTTGCAAGAAAACTAGCGGTCATAAAAGGATCGTTGTGGTGTCATTGGAAAGCTCTGTTTATGCCCTTTCAGGGATAGATACTTGTTTTACGCTCTGGGTCTTATTTAGGCATGAAAATGATCACGTAAACAACCCTATTTTGGCTAAAAACACCCCGCTGGTGGCTACATATTTTATACCGCCTAGGCCGCTCTTTAGGTGTGAAAAAAAAACAAAAAACGTATATCAACAAAAATAAACACAGCATATACAACATATCAATATAATCAATCAACAAAAACACAAACAGAACATAATTATATCCTTCTTTGATTCATATAAACAAAAATTAAATTTGCTATGGAAAATGCTATCGGTTTGACTTATAGCTGAGCAAGGTTGAACACATTAGGTACTTTATTTGATGTGTGCCTTTTTTCCCACCTATCTCAATGACCTCTTGCGTGCTTTGAGTTTATTGAAGTCATCAATGATGTCTGTGAAGTCAAGGGTTCTTAGTAACTCATAATCTATACTCATTAATTAACCCTTTCACACACATATGATGCAGAGGTTGCCAGATTAGCAATAAGAAAGAGTTCTCTCACTCTTGTAATTACCTCTCCAAAATTAGCTTTCTGCCCACAACTAACTCAAAGACAATTGCAGAGGTTGAAGTAGCTAAACTAAAGGTTTCTAAATACCCCTGATGGTAACAAAGGCTTTAAAGTATCCCTAATAGGCTCAAAATTGCGTCATATGTCGGAGAGGGTTAAGGAAAGTTTGCTAGCCTATCTTGCCCCATGCTGTTTCTGAGCTCATTTTTAATTAGTTTAAGCTTAGAGAAAGATCGTTCCCCTCCAGCATTGCTCACCATCATAGACAAATATATACGGAGAGCTATTTTAGTATTTGGAAATGCCTGAACAAGGCTGTGTTCATGAAGTGATTGATACATCCTTAGCTCTGCAGATTTTGTTTGACTGGGCAAAGTTGAGGATAAAAGCTGTGGTGAAGATACATACAACTGAGAGATTTGGACTAGTTCTAATTCAAGAGAAGGTTCATGGTCATTGGGATAGGCTGACACCACATTTAAAGCAGAATTTTGTATTGCTGGTGCTTCAGAAAGTGAACCTGTTGCTATTCTGGATAAAAATCCAAACTTGGTGTTAATCTCCTTGTAATGCTACAGCCTACAATGCTCTACATGACGGACAGGCTGCAGGGGAAAAAAAGTAGGCTAAATGTACACTGGATGACTGGGTCATTGGAACTGTGCAGACAAAAAAGAATCAGGCTAAATGTTTAAATTGTAGATACTAAACTAAACCTGCTCTTTATAGAGTTGTCTAGGCTGTTGCCTAGCCTGCCTCAAGTCTAACTCAAACGATCTGAATTATGAAAAGGTCAAGCAGCAGGCTGCCAAGCAGTAGCAGCCTAGGCTAGGCTAGGCCTAGCCTATTCCCTAAATATGCTACATGATCCCAAGATTATTATAAGAATCAATATGAATATAAAATGTAGCCTACATATTTGTCAATTTTTTCTTAATTTTTGCCAGACTTCATACACTCAATAATCTCAATTTATATTTCCGATCTGCTTATATTTGTAACATTTATTGTCAATTTGTCTGATGTTTAGCCTACTTTTATATAATAGAAAACCACTTTCAAGGGGCAATTTGTCCTGAGGTTAAAAAAAAATCTCAATATTCATGGGCCCCTCCTGAGGCCTTCAATTTTTACCTATTTTACCTGTTGCCAGGGAATTTTGACAGATGCGGAGTAGTGATAGGAGGTATGGAGGGGAATTATCTTACTTAATAACCATTTCACTTGTTTTAAGTGCTACTGGGGCCTTTTATTTTTATTTTTTTAGGCCTTACCTCTTACGAGGGTCCTCGCCCTTGCTCATCAAAACCTCTTAAGAGTGTTCTCGCCGTTCCCGGGTTAAGCGTGGTTTGAAAGCCGTGCACCAAAACGTTTGTAAACAAAGCCGGTCGGAGCGACGTGCACCTTCAAAAACAAGAAGGAGAAGTCGGAGGTTTGTTAATGTTGTCTGCTAGGACGAAATTAGTGTCTGTAAATGTCCGATATTGCTAACATCGCATCAAAACTATCTTCACGGAAATCGTCATCACAACTGAACCAGTTAACCTAGAGAGCTCTACTCAATGCCAGTCTACAGATACGAAACAGGGCTACGTTTTAAGATGTGTGTGAATTCTCTAGCAGTTGAAATAACAAAGATAGGGCTAGCCTATTACAACGTTTTTCGGCCAGATCCCCCGGGTATCAGTGCTGTCCTTTAGAAGGCGAGCCCGGTCCAGAAGGCTGTGTTCTTTATGGCCTTGGCTACAGGAAACCGGATATCTGAGCTGGCGGCGATGAGCAACGAACCCAGTTGTGTTAGGTTCGCACGGCGTAACGCGATTGTTCAGATTGCGCCGTTGCCCAATTTTGTCGCCAAAAACGAACACAATGAACATGTGTTTACTGAGTTTGAGGTTCCGGCGCTCAAACAAGGTGACACTCTCCACAAGCTGTGTCCGGTGAAGTCACTCTTATCCTATGTTGGAGTGTCCCGGCCTGAAGGCCCAAAACACAGTTAAAGTTTTCAATTCCATCTTTGCCTAGTACTTGCGACACCTCGGTTGGGTTACCTTCTTAGGAAGGTAATCAAGTCGTACCCCACCTGCTCGTGGTGACCTCGCAAACACCCATTTCTATTTATTTTTTCCATTTGTTCTTTTTTCAAGATAGGGTGACACAAACGGGGACGGCGCTACCTGGGTTTATCCCAGGTAGTACATGTAGTTTAATTTTACTGTAATTTTATTAAGTGTTTTGTATATTTTTAACTGTAGGCTACATAAATATAAACAATGGCCGGCCAAGGCAAACGGAGGCAGAGTTTATTGGGAGATGAAGAGAGCTATGAATTTGAGGGATTTCTGGCAGGGGGTAATGAAGTGGAGGATCAATTGACTGTGGTGAAGAGACAGATGATGGGTCTGTTAAGATGGAAGGGAGTTATGGAGAATTGGAGGAGAGATATAGGTGTGAAGGTGGAGTCACTGACAGAAATATGTGGAGCCAGTTCAGTAGCAACTGCAGATGGGCCATTAATTGCTAACCTAGATGCTGTGATGAGGAAAGTAGATGAGCTGGAGGCAGAGAACATGGCACTCAAGGAGCAGCTAAAGGAGTATGAGGGCCATTTAAGTGAGAAAGTAAAGGGAGTAATAAGTGAGGAGAAAAATGAGTGGATAAGGGTGGGGAATGCTAAGGTGGATGCATTGGAAGAAATCATGAAGGAGCAGGTGGAAGAGAGAGAAAAAGAGAAAAGAGAGTTTGAGAAGAATGTAGTGCAGGTTTTGAAGAGCAAGGAAAAGGTAGTGAGGGAAACCGTAGAGACCAAAAAGGAGCCGACCAAACGCACCACTGAGGTGGTAGATGGTGGAAAGAAAAAAACTGTCTGGGACCATCAGGTCCTGGTAGTGAAGCCAAAAGACCGATCCTCCGAGCCAGTAAGCCCACCAGATACAAAGGCAATCGAGACTGCTTTGGCTTCGGTTCCGGTTAACAAGTTAACTAGAACTGATTCAGGTGTACTGGTGGTACGACTTCCATCCAAGAAAGCCAAAGAAGATGCAGAAAGGGCCATCAATCAGTGTTTGGGGGTGGACAGTGCCTTCAGTGTCTCCGAACCAAAGAAGATGATGCCAAAAATGACTCTGGTAGGCATTGCTAATGACGCTGAGGATAATGAGATCATTCCCAGCATCCTCAACAAGAACCCAAGAATAAAGTCCCTGGTCGACGATGGCTTAGCTATGAATTTGCTATTCACTAAGCAAAAGAGTGATGCACACACTAAGACTGCGGTAGTAAAAATGTCACCTGAAATACGCTCTTCCATTGTGGATGATGGCAATTCTGTGTATGTTGGACTTGTGAGATGTCGTGCATACGATCGCTTCTGGGTAACACAATGTTACCATTGCCAGGGCTTTGGTCATACCAGTGACAGGTGTTTTCGGAAAAATGAGGATCCAAAATGCAACTTCTGTGCCGGTACTCATAACTCAAAAGACTGCACCAACAAGACTTCCCCCAAATGTATAAATTGTATGAGCTCCACATCAGTTACGGAGCCGCCAAATCATTTCGCCTCAAGTAGAAATTGTCCTTTAATGACAGCTCAGAGAAATAAAGTTATTGAGAACACCAATTTTGTAGGTTCAAAAAACTGAAAAATGCACATGGGAGCCGGTTGAAACTGGGTCTGTTGAATGTTCGTTCCTTGCGTAACAAAATGGATCATATTTGCGAGATCTTGGATGAACGTAACCTTGATGTATTATGTCTCACTGAGACCTGGTTGTTCGAGTCAGATCTGAATATTATCCAGGCGGCATTGCCTAAAACCCATTCCATAATAAATGTTCCTAGGCCTAGGGGAGATCATCCGGGTGGTGGAGTGGCAGTTGTCTACTCCACATCTCTGGTGAATATCTTGCAAATAAGCCATAACCCAGCCCCTCTTTATTATGAACTGTTGGAAGTGGAAATAAAACTCCATCAACAAATTCTAAGAATGGCAGTTGTCTATAGGCCTGGCCATCGTGGCACAGATAGGGGTTTTATGGAAGAGTTTGGGCAGTTTCTCGAGGAATTTTCTGCTAAAACCGGAAGACTTTTGATATGTGGAGATTTTAATTACTGGGTTGACAGCCCTCATCTGAAGCCATTCTCTCCTGAGTTCCTTGAGTTGACTGATCAGAACAATTTTGTAAACCATGTGTCCCACCCAACTCATATCTTAGGACACACCCTTGACTTGGTTTTCTCTCCTGTGGGTTGTGGTGGTGTTCTGGATGTTGATGTTGAGAATGCTGACCCTAATACCTCTGATCATGCTTTGATTACTTTCAGCTTTGATTTCCCTAAGCCACTCACACATGAAAAAGTAATCAGATTTTGAAATTATAAAAATGCAGACCTAAATTTGGCTAGCAGTGAAGTAAACAGTACTTGGGAAGTATTGATACTTCCAACCTTACTTCAGATGAGCTGGTGGAGGTACATGGAAATGCACTTAAATTAGTGTTCGATCATCACTGTCCAGAAGTAGAGAAGAAAATCATAGTACGAGATGATTCGCCCTGGTATAGCACTCGAGTTAAATTTCTTAGAAGAGCGTGTAGAAGAGCTGAACGTGAATGGCGGAAAAATAAAACAGACTCTACATGGTTGCAATATCTGTCAGCCAGAAGAGCTGTGGTCCACAAAATCAAAGATGAAAAGAAAGTGTATTATCGGGGAAAAGTTGACTCGTGTGGTAACGACCAGAGGAGGTTGGCTTCAATTGTAAACAGTTTACTTGGAAAAACAAGAGTCAGCTTAAGACCTTCTGTACCCGATGCCGAGTTGGCTGCCAACTTTGTGGCATTTTTTGCTGGCAAGATAACTCGCATAAGACAGGAACTGGATGATGCTTCTGTTGGTGAAGAACTTTCAGTTGTACTCCAACCCCGACACATTCCTAATAATGTCCTCTCATCCTTTCACTCAGTAGAGGTGGTCATGATCTCGTCCTACATAAGAAACCTCAATAAAACATTTTGCCCGTTGGATCCCATAAATGTTTCCAAGCTACCAAGAGTCTATGATCACACAGTTGAGTTTATTTCCAAAATAATTAATAAGTGCTTCTCTGAAGGTAGCTTCCCACATTCTGAAAAGCATGCACTACTCCGACCTACTCTAAAGAAGCCTGGACTTGATGTTGAGAACATGTTGAACTATCGTCCTGTCTCCAACCTGTCCTTCATATCAAAGATATTAGAACGTGCAATACTTGACCAATTACAACCACTACTTCAGCAGAATGAAACTATCCCAATTTTTCAGTCTGCTTACCGACAGCATCATTCAACTGAAACAGCATTGATTAGAGTACATAATGATCTAGTTGAGAACATTTGCAATGGTGTGGCCTCACTATTGGTCTTGCTTGATCTCTCTGCGGCTTTTGACACAGTGGATCACGAGTTGTTATTGAGTGATCTTTATGATTGTGGTGTGCGTGACTCCGCTCTCTTGCTTCTTGGGTCGTACTTGTCAGGTAGATCCCAGAGTGTGATGGTAAATCAAGTGGTCTCGGACTCGACACCCCTGCAGTATGGTGTTCCGCAGGGATCAGTTTTAGGTCCTATCCTATTTATAATTTATATTAGCAGTTTGTCTCTTCTGCTTCGTGCACATAATGTCACCTTTCACTTTTATGCAGATGACACCCAGATTTATGTGAGAATCACAAATATAGTTGATATACGGAGTAAGATGGAATTGTTGATGTCTGATATCAAGAAGTGGATGAGAGCGAGAAAACTTAAACTAAATGATGGTAAAACTGATATTCTCATCATCCGAGGAAATAGAAGAGCTGATGATATAGTAGGTGCCCTCTCCATCAATGTGGGTGGATCTCAGCTGCGACCGGCCAACTCTGTTCGAAATCTGGGTGTATATGTGAACTCACGATTAGATTTCAAAGAGCATGTAAACCAGATAGTTAAAAGTTGTTACTTGCACATCAGAAATCTCTATTTGGTGAAGCCGTTTATAACCAGACGTTGCCTCCTGACGTTGGTTCACTCATTGGTCTTCTCTCGTGTTGATTATTGCAATGCCCTGTTGGTGGGTCTTCCAAATTATATTTTGAAGAAAGTTCAGTCTGTTCTTAACAGGGCCGCAAGACTAATTTTTGGTGTTCCACCTAGAACTCCTACTACATCTCTTCACATAGAACTGCACTGGCTGCCAGTAAGAGCAAGAATAGAATTTAAGTTGTGTTTGGTGACTTTTAAGGTTCTCAAATTTGGTGAGCCTAGGTACCTTGCGGAGCTGCTCAGGCGCCCACCGGCACACCATGGTGTAGTTGTGCGTCATGACAATGACCCTTTTCGTCTTGATGAACCAAGGGCTTTCCAGCAGTCTTCTTTCTTTGAGAGGTCATTCTCCTACATGTCTCCGAGGTTGTATAACAGGTTGCCGCTGTCCATGAGACAACTGAGTTCTGTTGAATGCTTCAAGAGACAACTTAAGACTTTTCTCTTTGAGAGAAGCTATGATCTTGAGAGAGGTGTCATGACAGATGGCTATAGAGTTTAGGCTATTTTGCCACTGCTAGTGATTGTTAAATGTGTGTTGTATATAAGCCTTCTTTTGATGCATTGATTTTTGTTCTTTTTTCTTTCTCTTTTCGAGCGCTAGTGAATTCTTCGGAAAAATTGGCGCTTATGAGAAATAAGTAACAGGCTTATTATTATTATTATTATTAAGCAACCGGGAGCTCTTTGGGTTAATCAGACAGGTAAACGTCTTACGAAGTGGCACTTAGCAGCTATGCTAGTAGATATGATCAAGGAAAGCAATCCTGGAGCCGTTGGGCGGGCTCATGACATACGGAAGTGGGCAGTTTCACTTTGATTTTTAAAGAATTTCTCTCAATCATTGATATTCAACAAACAAATTTGTGGGTTTCGAATCACACCTTCTTGACACGTTACCTGTATGTTACTTTAGATAAACCACGTATGACCTGCGTTGCACTGAGGCAGCGGGTCTGAGTTCGGTGCTTTTTATTATTTTTAGTTTTAAGAAGAGAAGAGGTGGGGTGTTGATGGCTAAGACCCTCAGCCCGCCGGACGTGGTAGTGCGAGTGCACTGTGATAATCATTATCTTGAGTTACTCAAGGACTCTAAAGCTACTCAAGAGAGTAACAAAATTTGTATACTTTCCATTGTGATATGCATAGGCAAATATATATTTTTTTTTATACAGTTACATATGTTGTATGCATGTATTTGAACTGTTTGTACATATAATTGATAAGTTTATATGAAGTGCAATTTTCTACAACCTCTATCCTAGGTTTAACCTCTGGGCTGTGCAGCCCCTGTAGTATACACCATACCACTGTGTGTAGGTATTTACACCAATTCCTCCCTAAAATCATTATTTTACCATAAGTATCATTAATACTTATTCATATGCGCCTATTTTACGTTTAATATGAAGATAGTAACATGTTACAACAATAAAACAAGTGGGAATAGTGTTTGGATGGTTAGAAACGTGAAATAATTTAGAGCGGTTCAGTCATGAAGTTGGAGGAGAGAGAGACCACATCCTCCCTCCACCAGCTCTGGTGAGAGACTGTATGTAGTGTGGACTACTAGTCTCTCTCTCTCCTCCACCTTCCCTCACCACCTTGTAACCGGGTGGTGAGTTTTGGCGCCATAAATAAACCGATAATTACAGGAATAAGAGAAAAATAGGTGATAATTTAAGGGGGGGGGGGGAAGGAGGGGACTTTATCAGATGGAGAAGTGATATGAGGTATGGAGGGGGAAAAAAAAAAAATCAAGTGCTACTGGGGCCTTTTAACCCTCGGAATCCGGGAGGCCTCATATGAGGCAAACAAAAATATTGGCAGGAATCCGGGAGGCCTCATATGAGGCAAAATGCGCGGCTAAAAATCGCCGCTAAAATGAATCATAACTCGGGCAACCACGCGTCGTGGCGATGTCATTTCAACGGCAGTCTACAGACAACAAAAAGTTCTACAATTTGCAAAACAATTGACTGCTCTAGATGGTCTCAATCAGTAGCTACTGAATTATGAAGCTTGACTGTACGAATATGGCGCCGGACACAGCGATTGAGATCATATGAGGCCCCCCGGATCCGATGGGTTAAACGTTTTTTTTTAGGCCTAGGATCTTAAGAGTCTCCCCGCAGTCGCCCAGTAAAACCTCTTAAGAGTCTCCCCGCAGCTGCCGGATTAAGGAAGCTTTTACACAGGTATATTTTTACAGTAAGTACGCTACCTGTACCTTCTTTATATATTTTTTTTTTATGTATTTTTGTCACAAAAATAAAAGAAGTTAGAGCTCTAAGCAAAGGGTTTATTCTCATCCTATTTTATTGTTGGTGGTGTTGATATTTATCACGAATGTCCCCCTCCAGACTTGTGATATCAGGCATATCGACATGCTTCCCTTCGTGACTTAAACCTATAATTTAGCAGTGGCTATGGAGTCCATATCGTCAATGGCCATCCCTCCTTCCCTTTCCCATTCATCTGCTATCTGGTTATCTCTATATTTCATTGAAGGACGAGCAATGCGCTGCTAAATGGCTCACAAGGACAGACAGCAGATGAATGAAAAATTAACTACTGTACGGTAAGGGCGCCTCATTGAAGCTATATTCTTAATCTTTCTATTTAATATCTTTCTTTTTCTGCAGTGGCTACGCATCGATGACGTGCCTTATAATGTTTTAGTGTCACCTAAGAGTTATGACTTTTCTTGACTGGTGATAAGAAATATTAACACGGTCCTAAGAGACACACATAATATATTATAGGCTATACATCATTGAAAAAGTAGCCACTGCTAAATTTTAGGTTTTCCTTCCCACCCTACGGGTTGTCAAACCTGTAAAACTGTCTGCAAAAGGTATGGTTAAATTTTTTTATTTTATATTGTAAATTTTCTTTTTCAGTACTGCAATGGTGGTGACTTAGCAGACTACCTTCAGGGTAAGTAAAGTATTTTGTTAGGTATATACCTGTACAGTACAACACTTTGGGATTACATGCAATATGTTGAAGTTCATGTGTTTTTACACTCCATTGTTATTATTGTTGAAGATTTACTGTGGTTATTGAAGTGTTGAACAATATTGAAAATGTATATATATACTGTACTCTGATCACAAAGAATGTTAATAATACATTATATATTTGAATAATATATTATGTTTATATTTTGCTTTTACTAGTTCTTTTCAGCTATACAATTAATTGATATTTCTTTCCTTAGCCAAAGGCACACTAAGTGAAGACACCATAAGATTTTTCTTGCGTCAGATGGGTGAGTGATCTTTTTTTCTTTTGACAATTTTGAATGCCCTAGAGTAAGGAAATGGCGTGGATGGTGGGACTACAGGTAGCACCAGCAAACTTGACAATAGTCTTGACCCCTTAAGTTCTTATAACTCAAAATGAATGAAAGCAATTGGGCTGACGTTTGTATAATTTGGTAAGATTCCACCAGGAAATAGGTGTGGATATTTACAGCCAGTTTGCTCTCGGCCCTTTTGAGTTACAGAGAGGTCGGATCAAGATTATTGTCAAGTTCGTTAGCGCTACCTATAGTTATGGAATGGAGTGTAGCCTTGTTAGGAATTGTTTGTCGGTTGCTGTTCGCATTCCTTTATATATGTTATGTTTTTGACGAGGTGAAATGACACAAACAATAGGCTAAATATTTAATTCAAGACTAGGCTAATGTCAGAACACTAAAAAATATCCAGGTTCAAGGAAACTAGAATAAAAATTCTTAGTTTAATTAAATTAAGTATATAATATAAAAACAAAATAAAGGCTCTTCAGGCTGAGAATAAGAAAATATAATGCACTGAGATTTGGCTTAACAGTAAAAGAATAATTCACTAACAATATGCAAGTGAAAAAATAAATAAGTATATACCCCTACTGAAACAATGCAAGGTTTAACCCGGGAACGGCGAGAACACTCCTAAGAGGTTTTGGTGGGCAAGGTGGGCTCTTAAGAGGTAAGACCTCCTCACATGCTGCACAGATCTCATCCTTAAACACCTTGCTCATCTCCTCCACTTCCTCCATAACTTCCAGGTCGAAGCCACCTAGTCGTCTTTCCACTGCTCTCCTGTACTCCTCCCTGACTTCCTCCTCCTCACCATTCCACCCTCCTCTCGCCTCCCTCCAGCTCTCCTCACCCACTTCTTTTGTATCCTAACCTTAGCTACCACTACATAATGATCAGACAGACCCCCTCCAATACCTCTATACACCCTAGCATCCATCACAGATTTCTTCATTCGTTCATCCACACATACATAATCAATCAATGACTTTCGTTCCACCACTGTCTTATCCTTCATCGTCAACATCCGTTTCCACGTGTACCTGTGGATCATTCTGTGTCGGAAGAAGGTGTTGGCTATCCACAGCCTCCTCCCCACACATACGTCCACAAGTGGACTACCATTCCCATTCACCTCTGATGGTACCCCCCACCCTCCCACCACTCCCTCAACTTTCCTATCACCCACCTTACCATTCATATCCCCAATCAGAAATATTCTTTCGTTCTTGTCAAACTTCTCCAGGCACGCCTCCACATTCATCCAGAACTCCTCTTTCTTTCTTTCAAGTATATCCTCTGTCGGGGCATACACGCACAATCACCCACGTTTGTATTCCTACTTTCATTCTCACCCACACAATCCTTGAACCCACAGACCCATACTCTCTTACACATTCCTTCCATTTGCTACTTACAAACAAACATGCACCTTCTCTCGCTGTTCCTTCACTCACTCCAGCACACACACCCATTCCACACTCCCACTCTCTCATATCTGAACCTTTCCATTTGGTCTCTGTCATTCCACATACATCCAGCCTGGCATTCACTAACACTTGCAGAACCTCTCTCTCTTGTGTGCCATCATTCATGCCACTAACATTCCACGTAGCCATTCTCAGAATGTCCGAAGGAATGTCCTTAGTCGGTCGTGGTTCGTCAACGTAGGTTCCGTCCGCATCCGAGGCTGTTCGTTCGTTTTTCTTTGCTTAGATATTTTTTCGGGTGGGGGTCGCAAGCCCACCGACCCAACCTCTTTAGTCGCCTCTTACGAAACGCAGAAGGCACGTGAGGCATATTCTATTCCCTAACCCCCAGGGGGGTTACAGTACATCTATCTATCTATCTATTGCCTGACGCCGTGATCCCCTTAAGGGGTGGCCACGAACGAACCGCCCCCATGCACCTCTGTCCCCAGTCAGTCTACGCCCCTCCCCCCAACCAGCACTTCCTTCGTTCATGTAGTTCCTCACTCCATCCTTCCACCTCATATTCGGTCTACCTCTCCCCCTCTGACCCTCCACCTCGCTCTCGTACACCCTCTTAGTCATTCTCTCGCTTTCCATATGTTCCATATGGCCGAACCATCTCAAGTTGTTCCTTTTCACACTTTCCAGCACATCTACCTCCACACCACACCTCCTTCTTACTTCGTCATTAGTCTGTCTATCCCTCCATGTAACTCCGCACGCACTCCTTAAGTAATTCATTTCCACTGCTCTCACTCTTGGTCTGAGTCTCTCAACCAACGTCCATGCTTCGCTTCCGTAAGTCAGTGTCGGGATTACCACACTGTCATGCAAGGACTTCTTCACTTCCATACTGACCACCCTATTTCTTGTTACTGCTTTTAGCGTTCCTACAACCCTCTTCCCCTGTTGTACCCTCTCCCGCACCTCTTCATCCATAGTCCCATCTTTACTCAACACACTCCCCAGATACTTAAAAGAGTTGATGATCTCCATAGCCTGACCGTTCAGCTTCACCTCACACTCTGTGACTTCACCCCTTTCGAAGACCATAACCTTTCTCTTCCCCGTATTTACCTTCAAATTCCGTTTTTCGCACACTGTTCCAAACTCATTTACCAGACCCTGCAACTCCCATTCATTATCACTCATCAGAACTGTATCATCCGCAAACAGCAGTATAGGTAGCTTCCACTCAATTCCCTCCCTTTTCAGCGATACACCAACATCCACTGCTCTTGATAGTATTTCTTTCATGACTCCATCCATATACTGTACTGTATACAGTAAATAACCACGGGGACATCACACACCCCTGTTTCAAACCAACATTCAGGTCAAAGAACTCGCTCTGCTCACTCTCCACACGTACTGCCGCCTTTGCACACTCATACATGCTCTTCACTGCTTTCAGCAACTTGCCGTCTACTCCGTATATTCTAAGCACTTTCCACAAACCTTCTCTATCCACTCTGTCATAGGCCTTCTCCAAGTCCATAAAGGCAACATACACCTTTTGTTTCTTCTCCAGATACTTCTCCACAACACAATTCAGGGTAAAAATCTGATCTACACATCCTCTTCCCTTCCTAAAACCTCCTAAAACCTCCCTGCTCGTCGCCTATCCATTTCTCCGTTCTCACTCTCACTCTCTCAATCACTACCCTACTGTATACCTTCCCTACTACGCTTAGAAGACATATTCCTCGGTGGTTACCACACACTCCTCTTTCCCCTTTGCCCTTATATAGGGGGACTATTATGCCAGTCTTCCAGTCATCGGGTGCACTCCCCTTCTCCCATGCTAGTTTGCACATTTTCCATACCCATTCTATCACTATCTCACCACCATACCTCAACATTTCTCCACACACTCCATCTGTTCCTGGTGCTTTCCCCAACTTCACTCTTTTCATGGCTTCCCACTCTTCTGACCTCCTGATCCCCACCTCCTCCTCCATTACTTCTCTTCTTCTCCCTCCCATACCATATCCAGCTATGTTTGCTGGCTCTTCATTCCTTACATTTAGCAACTCACTGAAGTACTCCCTCCATCTTTCGACTCTCTCTTGCTTCTCGGCTAGCATTCTCCCATTCTTATCTTTCACACCCTTACTGTTTCCCTTGCTACCTTCCCTAACTTTCTTGACTTCTTTCCAGAACAGTTTCTTACTCTCCCTCCATTTTACACTCAGATTCCTTCCAAATTCCTCATCTACTCTTCTCTTACTTTCCTTCACTACTCTCTTCACCACCCTCTTACTCTCCACGTACCTCGCTCGTTTCTGTCTCTCGGAATCTTCATTCCCTCTACTGCCCAACCACTCTCTATATGCTTTCTTCTTTTCTTCCACAGCTATTCTTACCTCGTCTGTCCACCATGCTGTACCTTTCACTCCCCTCCCTCTTCTCCTCACTCCACACACCTCCTCACATGCTGCATAGATCTCATCCCTAAACACCTTGCTCATCTCCTCCACTTCCTCCATAACTTCTAGGTCGAACCCACCTAGTCGTCTTTCCACTGCTCTCCTGTACTCCTCCTCCTGCAACCTCTCCACCCTCCTCACCATTCCACCCTCCTCTCGCCTCCCTCCCTCTCTCCTCACCCACTTCTTTTGTATCCTAACCTTAGCTACCACTACATAATGATCAGACAGACCCCCTCCAATACCCCTATACACCCTAGCATCCATCACAGATTTCTTCATTCGTTCATCCACACATACATAATCAATCAATGACTTTCGTTCCACCACTGTCTTATCCTTCATCGTCAACATCCGTTTCCACGTGTACCTGTGGATCATTCTGTGTCGGAAGAAGGTGTTGGCTATCCACAGCCTCCTCCCCACACATACGTCCACAAGTGCACTACCATTCCCATTCACCTCTGATGGTACCCCCCACCCTCCCACCACTCCCTCAACTTTCCTATCACCCACCTTACCATTCATATCCCCAATCAGAAATATTCTTTCGTTCTTGTCAAACTTCTCCAGGCACGCCTCCACATTCATCCAGAACTCCTCTTTCTTTCTTTCAAGTATATCCTCTGTCGGGGCATACACGCATACAATCACCCACGTTTGTATTCCTACTTTCATTCTCACCCACACAATCCTTGAACCCATAGACCCATACTCTCTTACACATTCCTTCCATTTGCTACTTACAAACAAACATGCACCTTCTCTCGCTGTTCCTTCACTCACTCCAGCACACACACCCATTCCACAGTCCGACTCTCTCACATCTGAACCTTTCCATTTGGTCTCTGTCATTCCACATACATCCAGCCTGGCATTCACTAACACTTCCAGAACCTCTCTCTCTTTTGTGCCATCATTCATGCCACTAACATTCCACGTAGCCATTTTCAGAATGTCCGAAGGCATGTCCTTAGTCGGTCGTGGTTTGTCAACGTAGGTTCCGTCCGCATCCGAGGCTGTTCGTTCGTTTTTCTTTGCTTAGATATTTTTTCCGGGTGGGGGTCGCAAGCCCACCGACCCAACCTCTTTAGTCGCCTCTTACGACACGCAGAAGGCACGTGGGGCATATTCTATTCTAGCTTTGCGCAGTGGCAGTATCGTAACCAATGAGGTTATACTGAGTTGTGTGGATATATAGTCACTGACAAAGAAGCTCGAAACATTAAATTGGTTAAAGTTAGTAGACATTCACCATCCTTCCGCGCACCTCGGTTTGGGCTACCTCCAAAGGGTAGCCAAGTCGCACCCCACCTGCTCGTGGTATCCTCGCAGACACCCAGTATTCATTTCTTTTTCCATACCTTAATTTTTCTTCTTCTTGGGTGACACAAACGGGGGCGGCGCTACCTGGGTTTTACCCAGGTAGTTATTTTATTTTATCAGCTTTTTTAAGTGATTGGTTTAATTTATTTTTAGCCAAGGGAGTTTGGTTGTTTTTAATTTAGATTAGTGTATTTTTAATTGTAGGCTATATAGGTATAAACAATGGCCAGCCAAGGCAAACGGAGGCAGAGTTTATTGGGAGATGAAGAGAGCTATGAATTTGAGGGATTTCTGGCAGAGGGTAATGAAGTGGAGGATCAATTGACTGTAGTGAAGAGACAGATGATGGGTCTGTTGAGATGGAAGGGAGTTATGGAGAATTGGAGGAGAGATATAGGTGTGAAGGTGGAGTCACTGACAGAAATATGTGGAGCCAGTTCAGTAGCAACTGCAGATGGGCCATTAATTGCCAACTTAGATGCTGTAATAAGGAAAGTAGATGAGCTGGAGGCAGAGAACATGGCACTCAAGGAGCAGCTAAAGGAGTATGAGGGCCATTTAAGTGAGAGAGTAAAGGGAGTAATAAGTGAGGAGAAAGATGAGTGGACAAGGGTGGGGAATGCTAAGGTGGATGCATTGGAAGAAATCATGAAGGAGCAGGTCGAAGAGAGAGAAAAAGAGAAAAGAGAGTTTGAGAAGAATGTAGTGCAGGTTTTGAAGAGCAAGGAAAAGGTAGTGAGGGAAACAGTGGAGACCATAAAGGAGCCGACCAAACGCACCACTGAGGCGGTAGATGGTGGAAAGGAAAAAACTGTCTGGGACCATCAGGTCCTGGTAGTGAAGCCAAAAGACCGATCCTCCGAGCCAGTAAGCCCACCAGATACAAAGGCAATCGAGACTGCTCTGGCTTTGGTTCCGGTTAACAAGTTAACTAGAACTGATTCGGGTGTACTGGTGGTACGACTTCCATCCAAGAAAGCCAAAGAAGATGCAGGAAGGGCCATCAATCAGTATTTGGGGGTGGACAGTGCCTTCAGTGTCTCCGAACCAAAGAAGATGATGCCAAAAATGACTCTGGTGGGCATTGCTAATGACGCTGAGGATAATGAGATCATTCCCAGCATCCTCAACAAGAACCCAAGAATAAAGTCCCTGGTCGACGATGGCTTGGCTATGAATTTGCTATTCACTAAGCAAAAGAGTGATGCACACACTAAGATTGCGGTAGTAAAAATGTCACCTGAAATACGCTCTTCCATTGTGGATGATGGCAATTCTGTGTATGTTGGACTTGTGAGATGTCGTGCGTACGATCGCTTCTGGGTAACACAATGTTACCATTGCCAGGGCTTTGGTCATACCAGTGACAGGTGTTATCGGAAAAATGAGGATCCAAAATGCAACTTCTGTGCTGGTACTCATAACTCAAAAGACTGCACCAACAAGACTTCCCCCAAATGTATAAATTGTATGAGCTCCACATCAGTTACGGAGCCGCCAAATCATTTCGCCTCAAGTAGAAATTGTCCTTTAATGACAGCTCAGAGAAATAAAGTTATTGAGAACACCAATTTTGTAGGTTCAAAAAACTGAAAAATGCACATGGGAGCCGGTTGAAACTGGGTCTGTTGAATGTTCGTTCCTTGCGTAACAAAATGGATCATATTTGCGAGATCTTGGATGAACGTAACCTTGATGTATTATGTCTCACTGAGACCTGGTTGTTCGAGTCAGATCTGAATATTATCCAGGCGGCATTGCCTAAAACCCATTCCATAATAAATGTTCCTAGGCCTAGGGGAGATCATCCGGGTGGTGGAGTGGCAGTTGTCTACTCCACATCTCTGGTGAATATCTTGCAAATAAGCCATAACCCAGCCCCTCTTTATTATGAACTGTTGGAAGTGGAAATAAAACTCCATCAACAAATTCTAAGAATGGCAGTTGTCTATAGGCCTGGCCATCGTGGCACAGATAGGGGTTTTATGGAAGAGTTTGGGCAGTTTCTTGAGGAATTTTCTGCTAAAGCCAGAAGACTTTTGATATGTGGAGATTTTAATTACTGGGTTGACAGCCCTCATCTGAAGCCATTCTCTCCTGAGTTCCTTGAGTTGACTGATCAGAACAATTTTGTAAATCATGTGTCCCACCCAACTCATATCTTAGGACACACCCTTGACTTGGTTTTCTCTCCTGTGGGTTGTGGTGGTGTTCTGGATGTTGATGTTGAGAATGCTGACCCTAATACCTCTGATCATGCTTTGATTACTTTCAGCTTTGATTTCCCTAAGCCACTCACACATGAAAAAGTAATCAGATTTAGAAATTATAAAAATGCAGACCTAAATTTGGCTAGCAGTGAAGTAAAACAGTACTTGGGAAGTATTGATACTTCCAACCTTACTTCAGATGAGCTGGTGGAGGTACATGGAAATGCACTTAAATTAGTGTTCGATCATCACTGTCCAGTAGTAGAGAAGAAAATCATAGTACGAGATGATTCGCCCTGGTATAGCACTCGAGTTAAATTTCTTAGAAGAGCGCGTAGAAGAGCTGAACGTGAATGGCGGAAAAATAAAACAGACTCTACATGGTTGCAATATCTGTCAGCCAGAAGAGCTGTGGTCCACAAAATCAAAGATGAAAAGAAAGTGTATTATCAGGGAAAAGTTGACTCGTGTGGTAACGACCAGAGGAGGTTGGCTTCAATTGTAAACAGTTTACTTGGAAAAACAAGAGTCCGCTTAAGACCTTCTGTACCTGATGCCGAGTTGGCTGCCAACTTTGTGGCATTTTTTGCTGGCAAGATAACTCGCATAAGACAGGAACTGGATGATGCTTCTGTTGGTGAAGAACTTTCAGTTGTACTCCAACCCCGACACATTCCTAATAATGTCCTCTCATCCTTTCACTCAGTAGAGGTGGACATGATCTCGTCCTACATAAGAAACCTCAATAAAACATTTTGCCCGTTGGATCCCATAAATGTTTCCAAGCTACCAAGAGTCTATGATCACACAGTTGAGTTTATTTCCAAAATAATTAATAAGGGCTTCTCTGAAGGTAGCTTCCCACATTCTGAAAAGCATGCACTACTCCGACCTACTCTAAAGAAACCTGGACTTGATGTTGAGAACATGTTGAACTATCGTCCTGTCTCCAACCTGTCCTTCATATCAAAGATATTAGAGCGTGCAATACTTGACCAATTACAACCACTACTTCAGCAGAATGAAACTATCCCAATTTTTCAGTCTGCTTACCGACAGCATCATTCAACTGAAACAGCATTGATTAGAGTACATAATGATCTAGTTGAGAACATTTGCAATGGTGTGGCCTCACTATTGGTCTTGCTTGATCTCTCTGCGGCTTTTGACACAGTGGATCACGAGTTGTTATTGAGTGATCTTTATGATTGTGGTGTGCGTGACTCCGCTCTCTTGCTTCTTGGGTCGTACTTGTCAGGTAGATCCCAGAGTGTGATGGTAAATCAAGTGGTCTCGGACTCGACACCCCTGCAGGATGGTGTTCCGCAGGGATCAGTTTTAGGTCCTATCCTATTTATAATTTATATTAGCAGTTTGTCTCTTCTGCTTCGTGCACATAATGTCACCTTTCACTTTTATGCAGATGACACCCAGATTTATGTGAGAATCACAAATATAGTTGATATACGGAGTAAGATGGAATTGTTGATGTCTGATATCAAGAAGTGGATGAGAGCGAGAAAACTTAAACTAAATGATGGTAAAACTGATATTCTCATCATCCGAGGAAATAGAAGAGCTGATGATATAGTAGGTGCCCTCTCCATCAATGTGGGTGGATCTCAGCTGCGACCGGCCAACTCTGTTCGAAATCTGGGTGTATATGTGAACTCCCGATTAGATTTCAAAGAGCATGTAAACCAGATAGTTAAAAGTTGTTACTTGCACATCAGAAATCTCTATTTGGTGAAGCCGTTTATAACCAGACGTTGCCTCCTGATGTTGGTTCACTCATTGGTCTTCTCTCGTGTTGATTATTGCAATGCCCTGTTGGTGGGTCTTCCAAATTATATTTTGAAGAAAGTTCAGTCTGTTCTTAACAGGGCCGCAAGACTAATTTTTGGTGTTCCACCTAGAACTCCTACTACATCTCTTCACATAGAACTGCACTGGTTGCCAGTAAGAGCAAGAATAGAATTTAAGTTGTGTTTGGTGACCTTTAAGGTTCTCAAATTTGGTGAGCCTAGGTACCTTGCGGAGCTGCTCAGGCGCCCACCGGCACACCATGGTGTAGTTGTGCGTCATGACAATGACCCTTTTCGTCTTGATGAACCATGGGCTTTCCAGCAGTCTTCTTTCTTTGAGAGGTCTTTCTCCTACATGGCTCCGAGGTTGTATAACAGGTTGCCGCTGTCCATGAGACAACTGAGTTCTGTTGAATGCTTCAAGAGACAACTTAAGACTTTTCTCTTTGAGAGAAGCTATGATCTTGGGAGAGGTGTCATGGCAGATGGCTATAGAGTTTAGGCTATTTTGCCACTGCTAGTGATTGTTGAATGTGTGTTGTATATAAGCCTTCTTTTGATGCATTGATTTTTTTTTTTTTTTTTTTTTTTTTTTTTTCGAGCGCTAGTGAATTCTTCGGAAAAATTGGCGCTTATGAGAAATAAGTAACATGCTTATTATTATTTTATTATTATTTAACCCCCAGGGGGGTATACAGTACATGTAATTACAGTACATGATTAGATTAATATCCAGAATTCAAAAATGGATATTAATTGTGACCATGTACTTAACTTTTAACTGTGTTGGTGGTGTAATGGTTTAGATACTTATGTTCTGGGTGTGGTGTCCCGAGTTCGAATCCAGGGAGGATCATATGCTTACATTAGTTTAGTCTAGTGCATTGGGGTTTGTAATGGAGGATTAATTTTAAGAACGGGGTGTAACTTAATTTATATAGGTTCAGGAACTAATGTCTACCGAGGCCAGTCCTAGTGATCTTGGCCCCATTCGTTCTGATTATGAAAACACAATTTGATTATTGTTTTATCATTGACTTCATTTAGTTCCCGCATATATATGGCTAACTCTGGTTATGTTTGGATAAAACTTCTGCCCCCCCATTCCCCTAATTAAAAAAAAAACCATGAGTCCAATAACACAAACATTAATGACTGCCACTGACTAACCTTTCCTGTTCTCTCCTTCCATACCTAATCCTCAGTTATCTTATCCTCATGTAGTGTTTCTTTTATAATTTTGTGTTCCCTATGTGACATGTATTTTTTTTTATGACTGTGTGGTATATTGATAAGGTATTATTGGGTGATATTTTGCAGCGGAATCCATGCGGGCACTATACGGGAAGGGCATTGTGCACCGGGACCTCAAGCCACAGAACATCCTACTGGCACATGGTGGCCAGCCAAACCCTCCACCACATTTCATCACACTCAAAATAGGTCAGTTTAAATTTCAACTAGAATTATTCAATTTTTGATAAAGTTATCATAATAATTTATTTTGTGTTAATCTGTATAATTGTGTGTGACCACAGGTACTTCATTATACAGTACCTATGCCATGATTAGTGTATTTGGCTCACAACTGAAAGTTCCCAGGTTCAATTTGAGGTCAGGGAAAAACTGATGAGCAGTCTTCTCATATATGATGCTTCTGTTCATACATACATACATACAATTTTAAGACCGAGTGTTCCACACATAAGTGCAGTTTCAGTCTCTTGTCCTAATGGCGGCGTTCCAGGCAACCCTGTTAAGGGCTGCTTCACTTGTCAAGTTCTTGGATTTGAGATCGGCGCGTATAGTCCGATCCCAGGTTTTCCTCGGTCCACCCCTTGGTGCAGCTCCCTCCACAATCACAGACCTGCATTTTTTCACCCAATTTTGTTCATCCATTCTCTCCACATGTCCATACCATCCCAGTCTACTTGTACGCATTACCTCGCTAATACTCTTTATACCTAAACGTCTCCTCAGCTCAACATTTGTTATTCTATCCTGTAGCCTGGCCCCACATATCCATCTCACCATTCTCATCTCATTACGCTCCATTCTGTTGACATTATAGGTTTGACTCCTGTAAGGAGATAAAGAAAACCTAATATTTAGTAGTGGCCCCGTAATCATTGACGAACATGCCTATTACATAAGGCATCCTCTTCAAACACTAATTCGCCGTAGTTTGAATCTACCGCGCAGAGCATTTAAAAACTGAGGAGCCTTCATCATGAGCGCACGCGACCTCACTCATGGCTTCAGTCATTATGAATTGGGTTCTCACTACGAAAAAACTTCGTAAAAAATAAAAACAAAAAGAAAATAAGAATAACTATCTAATAAGCTTTCCATCATATCGTGGATGTACTTGTGTGGATCTCTGACCAGACGCTGATTCAGGCGTCATTCCTCCTTCACTGACATATCAAGTAAACCAAGATCCTTAATACATCAACGAATGGGAAGGGGACGGTCGGGAGGGCCCCAGTCGTCAATGATTACGGGGCCACTACTAAATATTAGGTTTTCTTTATCTCCTTACAGGAGTCAAACCTATAATTTATTAGTGGCCCCTCCATCATTGACGAACATGCCTGATTCTAAGACTGGAGGGGGACATTCGTAATCATATCATAACTCTAGAAAAGTAGATAATAAAAACCAACCACATAGTATTCTTATTCTTGAAAAAATATATTTAATCAGTGGCATCGCCGAAAAAATACAAGAAAAAGTGGGTTCAGGCAGGTGCGTGCTTCAAAGAAGCCTGCCTGACAAAATGGGTAACCCTAAAGATTCTGAACACAGATCTGTAGTTACAAAGGCACCCCACTCAACGAGTGGTGACAAAAATAACAAGTTATAAGCTTATATGTGCACATCATAAACCCCAACATAATCGTGGAGATAAATTGCAAAGGATCTCCACTGATTCTAAAATTAAATTGCTTTCGCAGTTAACACTACTATAACAACTCTGTTGTTTTGTACTTACATTGTACTAGCATAATTTCTCTCAGAGAATTTTTTTTATATCACATTAACCTTACATTTGTATCACAGCTCTCATACTCCGGCGGGGTCTAGGGTGTCCTATGTCAACTGACTGCACCCCCCCCCCCCCTTTGTGAAAATAAACAAAAGTGACTGTAGGGTAACCTAGACCCTCTGCCTTAAAGCTATACATGGTAAGGAAGGTTTGTCTAGAGCAACTGACAAGTATCTAGACAAAAACGTATGATTAGACGCCCACAACTGAGTGGACGCGATATCTTCCACTGAAAAGTTTTTCAGGAAACGTAAAGAGGCTGCCCATTTGCGTAAATCGTGGGCCCTACCCACTACGCCGGGATTACTCTCTTTAATGACTTCGACCAGAAGAGAGGCTAATCGCCGTTTAAGTAAGCGTTTACCCGTACTTGCTACCCATAAAGCACCTTGGGGGTTTAGAGGAGCTACTCTCAAATATTTGGTTAGGGCTTGCACTGGACATAGATTATGATGCACCTTTCCCCTTTTTAATGCCGGCACCGTGAACTCCGAAAACACGTGTGCACTGTGCTCATTCTTGGCTACAAAACCTGGGGAAGGCGCAATGTAAATACAGTCAGCCCCCCCAATACGCGATTCCACAATTCGCGAAAACCCTAATACACGAGTGACCCCTCGAAAATAACATTAATTAATTAAACATTAATTACGCGAGGTGGTACCACAATACACGAATCGAGAGCTAAGAAGGGGCCAAATCCGCTATTCCCGCTTGATACGCGAGCACGTCTACGTTTCGCGAGGCCCAGGAGTAGCTCTGAAAAAAGAAGAAGACGGGCATACGCCTGCCTTCCCTCCCGCTTACCCTCCCTCCCTCCCTCCCACAGTCCCGCTCAAGCGCTCATAGCCGTGCGGAGTGACCAAACGTTTGTAGTGCCTGCCACTTTTTTCGCCATGCCACGCCAATATAAGAAGATAACACACAAAATGAAGGTGGAAGTGTTGGATCGCAAGAAAAAAGGAGAAGGAAACTGTGCAATAGGCTTGTCAGAGTAAACTGTTCGTACGATTTGGTCAGGGAGGGAGAAGTTGGAGAAAATCGTGAAGTCCTACGGTCCTAGTCCTAGTCCTAGCCTATCTACTACTAATTTTAAGGTAAGGTTTCATATTTTTATTCATTGTTCTTATTATATATAAGATATAGACTGTACTGTAGAGCCAAAAATGTCGAAAATAAGGCCAAAATTTTTGAAAATAGGCCATAATTGAGAGATGTCACCCATATCTAATTATTCCTATTTAAAGTTAGGTCCATAATACGCGGATTCCCAATACGCGATGCCTCCTGTCACCCCTATTCTCGCGTATTGGGGGGCCTGACTGTACATTCGTTAAGTCTACCAAACCTAAGGCAATTGGGTGTGTTGCTCATCGCCGCCAGCTCAGACACTCTGTTCCCGGTGGCCAAAGCCATAAGGAAAACCGCCTTTTTTAAGAGTAAAGCAAAGTCTGCAGTATTTTGGTACAGACGAGAGTGAAGTAAAGACAAAGCTTTGTCGAGAGACCAAGTAGGCATGAGCTGACGGGGAGGTGGGCGAAGTTTAAAACAAGCTCTCATAAAACCAGTTTCTTCCGCCACTGGTATGGAAAGACCTGTCAGGTCTAAAAAGGGCACTCTAATTGCAGTTAAGTGATTTTTTAATGTTACCACTGATAAATGTTTCTGTTCAAACAGATAATTCAAGTAATTGAAAATTAAAGCCACTGACGGCACATTCTGTTCCGTTCTGACAATCCAGGAAGTAAAGGCTTGCCAATGTGAGTGATACTGACGTTTCGTAGACTGAGTAAATTGATTGATTAATTTATTAGTTACATCTCTACCGTATGGTGCCAGCCACTTGGCCTCCTGAATGTCCATAATGCAAAAGTCAGCGAGGTCGCTAGGTTGCCAATCGTGTCTAAGTGGAAATACCCGACCGGGAGCGATACCGGGTCCGGGCACCACGTTTTCAATTGCTGGTACCACAACTGCGCCGGCCACAGGGGCGCGATTAGCGAGACTAAGCCTCGATAATCTCGTAGTTTGTTCACTACGTGGCACATTAGTGACGCATCTGGCGGTGGAAACAGATAGATGGAGCTCCATCTGTTCCAGTCTGTCACTAGGGCGTCCGGCCCCCCTGCCGGCGTTATCGACCGGCGGGTGAGGTATAGAGGGAGTTTGTGAGTCTCCTCGGACGCAAAAAGATCCACTTGTGGATGGGAGAGCTCTGCAATCATTAGGTTGAAAATGGGTTGCTTGAGCTCCCATTCTACTGATGTGCTCTGTCTCCGGGACAGAGCGTCTGCCCAGACGTTCGCTACGCCTGGGAGATAAGATGCGTGAAGGTAAATTTCTAGTCTGTTGGCTAGAGTAAAAATCTCTTCCGACACGTTTAGCAACCCCCTGGACCTCGTTGATCCTTGTTTCTGAATACAGTGAACCGCATTCAGATTGTCCATTCTGAAGGCCAACGACTTGCCCCGTAACGCCGGGCCGTGAGCCTGAAGGAAATACAAGGGGACTAGTAATTCTTTGACATTGATGTGAGAGATTTCTAAGTGGGGCCAAAGTCCCTGACCCTGGTGCCCCTGATTTGATTGAAATCCCCAACCTATTGTGCCTGACGCATCCGTGTCTATCCATACCGTTGGTGGAGGAGAAATCCATGACATTATTGAGTACAACGTTTCCCTCTTTGCCCAGACCGCTAGTAAGTTGTGGATTAATTTCGGGATGGGCCATAATTTTCCCGCCGGTAAGAGCGGGAAATATTTGTTGCCTTCCAATATTAGTCGTTTTACTTTCAACCGGCCCAACTTGACAGTTAGTTGAATCCAGTTGAGAGAGCCGACCAGAGATTCCCAGACCCTTCGCGTCGTAGTCAGACTGTGAAGAAACATGAACAGTTTCCTGCGAAACCTGTTGCGATTGTCCACACTCTGACTCAGAGTGAGAGCGGCTGTGTCCCAGACCAGCCCTATCCACTGAATTACTCGTGAGGGAACAAGGTTTGACTTTACCAGATTTACCTTGAAGCCTAGAGTTTTGACATGATTTAAAATAATATTGACATGTTTTATGCATAAATGTTGTGTCTCTGCCACCACCAGCCAGTCGTCCAGATACCACAACACTCTGATCCCCTGTTTTAACAATGGCATCAGGGCTTGCCGGACTAATTTCGTGAATAATCGAGGTGCTAGGTTCAAACCGAACGGCATCCTTTGAAAAACAAAATTTTGGTGCCTGATCCTTAACCCTTGGTTCCCGGATGACCTCTTGTACGCCCATAAAAAAGCATGTAACAGGTACCCGGAAGGCCTCTTATGCACCCATGACGTCACAGCCTGTGAGCTTGCTGTGTGAGGCGTCGGTCCGACGCATGTAAACAACAGCCGGCTGGACCGACGCTCCGCATCTCCGGCCACAAGAAGGAGAGCGTCGCTTGTTCTTGTGTGCCTGTATGTTGTTGTTCAGTATCGAAAAGTGGTGTAAAGTGGCTGGTTTGGCCATAAAGTTATCTCCAATGAAATCATTATCACAGCTCACCCAGTTGACTTAGAGAGCTCTACTTAATGCCATTCTACAGGTAAATAACACAGCTAGGCTTGGGGATGCGCGGGAATGCGGGAAGCAGTCTGATTAACGAATATACGGTAGCCTAGCCTAGACGTTTTTCGGCCAAAACACCCGGGTTTCGAGGAATATATATATAATACATAACCGGGGCTGGAGGGTTAAGGCCAAAAACCTTTGAAATCTTTTGTTGACCGATACGTGCCAATAGGCGTCTGTCAGGTCTAGTGAGCACATCCAACCTCCCGGCGGAAGTGTTAGCCTGATTTGGTGTACAGTTAACATTCTGAAAGATTCGTTGTGAATGTGAAGGTTCAGGTAAGACAGGTCTACGACCGGCCTCATCTGAACACTGTCCCTTTTGGGAACCAAAAATAGTTTGGACGTGAATACAGGGTAATTTGGGGGGACCGGGATGATGACATGCTTGACAATCATTTCCTGGACCAGTGACTCCACCTCTAAAGAAACAACATTCGCCGTGGTCGGCTGACGTAAGCGAGGTCGCCGGAGCCACCGCCAAGTGATGCCTTTGCGAGCCACCATCCGTGCCCAAGTGTTTAATGGCCATGCCTGGTGACACGTTCGGAACGACCCAGTTAGCAGACAAGGGTTCGCCGGCTGTACTACCCTCGGGTCCTCTGGCCTTAAAGTTGGCACCGGGAGTGAGAGAGACTTTAGTTTTTTGATGGTGGGGTTGATGGTGCTGGACGCTTCGCCGGCTGGCTGGTGCTGGCCGATGACTGGCCCTGACCTGGCTTATGCTGGCCGCGTCCTCTCTGACCTGAAAACCTACCCTGTTTATGCCTGTACTGACCTTGGAAGGAGTGGGAAGATTTAGGCGGAAGAAAGGGTTTAGATCCCCCTGGCTGAGCTTTAGAAGTTGGCCTGGGTTTGGGAAAGGTAAATGTAGGTTTCTTAGAAGGGGTGGAACTGTGCTTAAAAGCCTGTGCCATATTGAACACCGTTCTCCACACTTCAGGGGACATTAGAGAGGGAGTAAGCACTGGTGACATGACCACCTGATTCGCAATGCGATCAGGTAGCTTGCGAACTAAAGACATTCTGAGATCTTGTCTTGCTCGTACCGCCTCAAGCAAGGCGGTGCGTATGTCACCCAAGGATTGGATTGACGACTGGAGGAGCAGTCGCCGGGACAATTCAACCGATCTTCTGGCATCCGCATCTGCGATTGCCTGAGTAGACCTTAGTAAAGACTTAGCCACCTGTTGAGACACTATATATTGGGAGAACAGGCGAAAAGCTTTCCCCCTGAGCCTAAATTCTCTGTCTAAGTGAGTAGGGGTAGGGGTAGTGAAAGGTTCTTTCAGCTCACAAAGATTAATTTTAGGGGCAGCTAGGAAAGAAAACAAAGCTGACGGGACTCCGCCTGCAGACCCTACAGGCATGGAGAACCACGAATGAGTATCTTGAGGGATCTGGTGGGAAGATTTCGAAGTGAATGTCGTTGCAAAGTTTTGAGCCTCTATTTCCCAGTCTATCCAAGGTCCTGGACCCAACTGCCCCACCTTCAAAACAGGATTAGCTACTTCGTCTGTGACGGTCTGTAAATCAAGTTCAGGAGTGAGAGCTGACAAAGTCTTAATATCGTTAAACCCATCCAGCTTAGACCAGTCTGAAAATAGTTTTGAAGCTGAGGCAGGGGGTAAAGCTGGCTTAGTAGCATACACAAAATAGTCCTGGTGATAATAACTAGGTATAGCCTTAATGTTTACATCTAGTACAGTTCCCAAATTATCCAAGGCCCTTAATTTCTTTGATTTGTTGCCTTGAATGACCCACTCACTCGGTACTGGGAGCTCCCCTGACAAGGTAGGCTGGGCTAACTCTGGTTTAGTGGGGGTCAACAGGACCCAAGACTCGTCTGGTCCATAAAGCAAGGGCATAGCTACCTTTCTAACAGGTGCTTTGTCGAGAGGGGGTGGATTAACATCCGTGATGACCCTGACATTGGAAGTTGTTAATGCCGCCGTAGCAGGCTTGGTAGCTACTGATGTTGACATAGTGGGAGGGTTAGGGATCTTAGATAAGACAATCGAAGTCATCAGAGGCCGTACCGTAGAACTTGTCGTGGGAGCCCCCAAATCGAATGTGGGGGCCTCCTGTTGTTGGCCAAAAAATTTAGATAAAGCCTGAGTAAGCAGCCCATTAATTTCTTGCGCAGTAACAAATTGATTTGAAGATGAACTTACAGGTGAATCAATAATATCCTGCGCGGCGTCTAAGCCTGAGCCTGACTCTTGCCCTTCCATTTCCGAAATTATTGAAACTTCATCTTTCTCTTCCTGAGAAGATCCCTCCGAAGCCGGGGTACCTTGCTGCCAAGACAAGTCAGGAATAGAGGATGGGATCGCCGCGTCCCTGTGGACATCAGCTACTGTGTGACTCGTTTGAGTCAAACGTGGGTGGTCGGGCCCTGGGTGAGCAAAACGCCAAACCCCGAGGCCTTGGCCTACACTTTCTTGAGAATCAGACACATTATCCCGACGTGAATCTTCTAAATCCAGGGTCAAAATATTTATGGGTAAATCCTTGTTACGGACAGGCACCTCACTTGACCCCTGAGACCTAACACAAACCCTGTCTGGGGTAGAGGTATGAAGAGAGGTACTAGGAACTTGTGAATGTAGGGAGGACTTCTTTTTATGTGAATCCTTTTTGGAGGATTTATGGCTACGATGTGATCGTGAACTACTCTTAGATTTCGAGGAATCATCGCCGTGACCACTGGTGGAACTTAACGTCCTACTCTTCTTACTCGCCGGGGAAGAGGCAAGACTAGATGATGGCTGTCTGAGAGGTGACCTGGACCGAGATCTCGCCCGAGATGATGAGGTGGATGCCGGAGGTGTAGGCTCTCGTAGACGTTTGGTTGTAGCCGCAGAAGATACCGAACCACGCCCAGTCTCCGCCGGTGCATGACTCGTGACTCTAGAGGAACGTTTAGGGGGAGGGTGTGCAACTAATAACTTGTCCCAAAGAGGGACGTTATCACATTGAAGTGATTTATGAGCAACAATCGTAGTGTATGCTGACATCTGTTGCCTTACTTCTCGTAACGCTACTGCTGCGGTCTTATCATCATCGCAAAGGACTTTGATTGCTAATTGGGAGCAAAAAGAACAATTACGCATAACCCAGAGACCCCTTGAACGGTCTAGACATTTAACACACCTTATGCAAAGGGTATGCGCAAAAATAGGGATACCAGCACAAGCAGGGGTAGTGCATAAAGCAAAGACTGGGGCCACGGTAGCCATGACAAGAGACTGGTGTGGAAACTACCGCCGGGTCTGTATTGGTCCGCCGGAGCCCAGCTCTGGAAAAAAAGAAAATTTCCAGGAATTAATGCTCATAAGGTTAATCCAACATGTTCGCACACAAGTGTTAATAGCCCACCGGATAACGAGATGTGATGACACAACGAACACAGCTCGCTATGCGGCGGGGTTTCAGAATATCTAAACAAATTTTTTTTAAGAAAGTGAAGAATACCCTCTGATATATTATCGGTCCAGCATGGCGATTTATAGTCTTTCTGGTGGTGACTGTCTCAAGATTCAATAATGGAACAAAAACAACCCCCCATAAAGACGCCGGCCCTTGAAATATTTTTGCATAATGACACAGGGCAGGCTGACACAAGATCTGATTTCTAACGAATTGTCACAAAACGATCGCCGTGAAAAATGAAGGTGGCGATACCAAAGTATCACTGAATTAAGTAGTTAAATCGAAAAATGAATTTGAAAATTCCTTATTTCCTCCAACTAGGAGCACCCGCCGGGTGTGAAAAAACTATTTTTTAACTAATTGAACCTTCAATTGCCGTAAAAATAAAGGCGGCGATACAAACAGTATTGCTTAAGAATGGAATGGTTAATACACTGAATGACTTAAGATTATCCCACCCTTCCAAGGTACACCCGCCGGGTGAGATGTCAAACGTTAACCCCATAAGTTCCTGTCCCCGCATCTTTGTAAAAGATCGCCGGGTAGGAACGCCCTTAACAACAGCTAGGTTTTTCATGTGGTTTTTGTAAAACCTGGTAGAAAAACTACAAAACGTATGTTCGCAAGAACAAAGTTTTTATATATATATAGATGGGCACAGTCAGTCCGCCGGGAATCAAAATGGGCCTGAAACCAGGTACCAACAGAGACGCAGTCCTGGAGATCCACAGGCACCTCATCGCCGGGGACACAAACCTGTGTTAAAAACCACGTGTGGCCTAACACGGCTCTCGGCCGGGTTTTATCATGGTGAAACCGAGAGAAAACCCGCCGGAAGGACACCCACCCTGAACAGACACCATCTGAACGTACACTGTACACGAAGGAAGCCACGCACGACTAACCTAAGAATACAATAAAATCCGTGGAATTAGCCAATACACAACTAAACCAGGATACAAACATAGTCCGAGGAATTAGCCAATACACAACTAAAACCTGGACACACATGGCACAGTAGGGTATATTTATACATAATAAACAATAACACTTGTACATGTGGCAAAACTACGAGCGGCTGGCTAGGCCTAAGTAGACGGAATAGGAAAAGTTGAAATATACACAAAACACTGGGAATATCACAGCAGGAACCATCGCCAACACACCACTGTAGAAAAACTTCCGACAAAGGGAAGACTGACTCGGAACCCAGAAAAAACTTCACTAAGTGAAGAAAATAACACAGGGAACGTCAGAAGCAAAGCTTGCCTCATCAGAAAGATAAAAGGCAGCATTAATAACGCATAATGAAAGCCGCCTGCACCACAAGCTAACTAACTGTGAAAAAGTTCACATGTCCACAACAGGACCACGAGGGTACGTCCGAAATAGACGCCCCAAACACACGACTCCAAATACACTGCACTGCGGGCAACCAGCCCAGGACACTCCTGCTACGCATATCCTAACCTTACTCGATACATCCCGGAGTAAACAAATGAGAAAAAACTCACTAGGGACGCAACAAATGCGGAACCAGCGGAGCGTGGGGAGACACGTCCGGGCAGGCTGAGCGCAGAGCAGAGAAGGAGGAATGACGCCTGAATCAGCGTCTGGTCAGAGATCCACACAAGTACATCCACGATATGATGGAAAGCTTATTAGATAGTTATTCTTATTTTCTTTTTGTTTTTATTTTTTACGAAGTTTTTTCGTAGTGAGAACCCAATTCATAATGACTGAAGCCATGAGTGAGGTCGCGTGCGCTCATGATGAAGGCTCCTCAGTTTTTAAATGCTCTGCGCGGTAGATTCAAACTACGGCGAATTAGTGTTTGAAGAGGATGCCTTATGTAATAGGCATGTTCGTCAATGATGGAGGGGCCACTAATAAATCCTCTACTTTAACGGCCCATGTTTCTGAGGCATACGTCATAGCACTTCTAATACATGAGGCATACACATTTCCCTTCAGGGGGAGAGGCATTCTTTTCATGGTCGGGATTGGCATCAGTTCTCTGAACTTCCCCCCAGCCACACCTAACTCTAGCAACAGTGGCAGCCCAGTGGCTTTGTTAGTGGTAAGCAGGGAGGATTTTGTGGGGGCACTCGTTTATGGCCTTGGCCTTGCTTGAGACCTTGGGGCTGTTCGGCCAGACAGCCTGGGGAACAACAACAACAACAACAGTGGCAGCCTCGGCCCCACCACCGGCAGAGATGGTATCTCCTAGGTAACAAAACTTGTTCACCAGCTCCAATGACTCATTTCCAAAATTCACAGCCACAGGATCATCACTTAACACAAGCTTGCCTTTGCACACTACGCACTCAAAGTTCTCTATTTCTGACTTATCCTTCGGCAGGGGTCCCTTTATTCTACTACAGCGCTTACTCCCATGGTGTACCCAACATCGCCAGATGCTACATTGAATTGAGTTAACCCCCACACCCTTTCCACACACTGCACATGGGTATGCACCGCTCTTTTCCATATTGCCTCGTCTCAATCTACAATGCATAACCTTGGTTTTGTTAATATTGACTCTTAAACCCTTCCTCGCCATGCCCTCTCTCCATTCTCTGAATTTGGCCTCAGCATCTTGCATTCATCTAACAGTTGACCCTCTCGGGGTTTTCATACCCATTTTTGTGTACATTTTTTTTTTTTTTCCCCAAACCACCAGTAAAACTATTTTGCATGAATTTTTACTTGAAGTGCACGGCCACACATAAACTAGACCTCGGCATCATTCTCTACCCCGCCACCATCATGGAAGGTACAGCATTCCACGCATTCCGCTGCGTCCGAAACGATGCCCCTGTGTAACAACGGCGCACCGTCAAAGACATTCTCAGTCCGGGAGACGTAGAAAGAACACTTAGAGAACTCAAAATAGCTGGCAATGACACTGATAGCAATGTGAGCGAACAGAGCAGTGGCCATAGCTCACGTTACGCGTCGGAAAGTGAGAGTGAAGACAATGGAGGTGACGAAGCGGCTGAATTTGTAGGATTTCCTAGTACATACATACATACATAAAATTCCTTATCCTTCGGCAGGGGTCACTTTATTCTACTACAGCGCTTATTCCCATGGTGCACCCAGCGTCGACAGATGCTACATTGAATCGCGTTAACGCCCACACCCTTTCCACACACTGCACATGGGTATGCACCGCTCTTTTCCACATTGCCTCGTCTCAATCTACAATGCAGAACTTTGGTTTTATTAATATTGACTCTTAAGCCCTTGCTCGCCATGCCCTCTCTCCATTCTCTGAATTTGGCCTCAGCATCTTGCATACTGTCAGCTATTAGGACTAAATCGTCTGCATAAAACAGTTCCAACGGGAGTCCGCCTCTAAAAACTCCAGACAGTGCCTCCAGGACCATAATAAAGAGGAGGGGGCTTAACACTGAACCCTGATGGACTCCAACACGGACTGCGAACTCATCACTCAGTACACCCTTCACCCTCACCGCACTTCGCAAATCCTCATACATCTTCATTATCACACGCACCAGCCACTCTTCCACATAAAGTTTTCTCATAGCCCACTGCCCAACATCTCTAGGCACCCTTTCAAAGGCTTTCTTCAGGTCTACAAACACAAAGTAAAAATCCCTGCCTTTTAGTAAGTATCTTTCCTGTATCTGCCTGACTATGAAGATAGCATCGGTTGTACCCCGTCCTGGCATAAAACCAAACTGCATATCATCAATGGAGATGCTTTGCCTGATCAAAGCCTCAAAGACTCTCTCACAGACCTTCATGATTTGGTCAAGCATTTTCAGGCCCCTATAATTTCCTCTATATAGCGCATCCCCTTTTCCTTTGTATATATTTACTATTACACTTTTGAGCCAATCCTCTTGGATTTTCTCATCTTTAACCCTCCAGCCCCGGTTATGTATTATATATATATTCCTCGAAACCCGGGTGTTTTGGCCGAAAAACGTCTAGGCTAGGCTACCGTATATTCGTTAATCAGACTGCTTACCGCATTCCCGCGCATCCCCAAGCGTAGCTGTGTTATTTACCTGTAAAATGGCATTAAGTAGAGCTCTCTAAGTCAACTGGGTGAGCTGTGATGATGATTTCATTGGAGATAACTTTATGGCCAAACCAGCCACTTTACACCACTTTTCGATACTGAACAACAACATACAGGCACACAAGAACAAGCGACGCTCTCCTTCTTGTGGCCGGAGATGCGGAGCGTCGGTCCAGCCGGCTGTTGTTTACATGCGTCGGACCGACGCCTCGCACAGCAAGCTCACAGGCTGTGACGTCATGGGTGCATAAGAGGCCTTCCGGGTACCTGGTACATGCTTTTTTATGGGCGTACATGAGGTCATCCGGGAACCAAGGGTTAATAATGGTGTTTATCAACTCAGTGACTAAGTTGACACCAGTCTCCCCTGAGGCTTTTATCATCTCAGCGACAATGTCAGAGCACCCTGGAGCTTTAACCGTCCTTCATTTTATTGATTGCGTCGCTCACTACAGCTGGTGCTATCAAAGGAGGGGGTCCAGATATTGGTTTTTCGATACTAAGCTGTTCCTTATCCCATTCAAATTCTACATTTAGCAATCGTTCATAGTGTGCCTTCCATGCTTCCCTAATTTCATTTTCTGCATACACATTCTTCCCATTATCGTTTCTAACACACTGTTCACCTATAATATCCCTACTGTCATTTTTAACTCGCCTAGCTAGGTTGAAGATCCCATTGGGATTGTCAGTGTTACACACTTGTTCGAGGACCAGATCCTTAATGCCTTTTTTAGCATTGTAAATAACTCTTGGCAGTTCGTTTAGCTGCCTGGTAGTCCTCCTTGCTGCCTCCCTTCTTCCATGCTTTGAAGCATCTCCTTTTCTCTTTCACAGCATGTTCTACCTCATCGTTCCACCACCAGGAGGTCTTATTCCTGGGGTGACCCTTTGTTTTCCCACAGACTTTGTCAGTGGCAGTGAGAAGGCTATGCTTAACCCTCCAACCCCGGCTAGGGAATATCGTAACTGTACTCTGTGTCCGGGGGTTTTCAGGAATTTTGTACCAAGTTGATTCACATGTTACTCCTGAAATACATTACACAAAGTTATAAAAAAAACAGAAAAATGTTGCACAAACCTTCATGTGTAGAATGCCGTTGAGTAGAGGTCTCTAGCCCAAGTGATTGCATAATGGTGAGCGCGGGAAGTGGAGTGATTTTTATGCGTGAAAATCATCCCGCGTTCGGATGCGTCGCCTTTGCCCAGGCCCCGGCTCGTCGCGCCAAACTTTTTACCTCCCGGAGGCGATTTTATGTATTGATAGTGATGTTATTATAGTTATTTGGAGTCCAATTATATAAAATATGTGTATTAGGCTATCATTGTCACTAATATTTCCCATTTTCACTCGATACCGTAGTTTTTATGAGTAATTGAGGTAGGTTATTGTTATATTAGGCACTGATTATTCGTTATCACAGGTGTTTATTATACTTTGGCCATCTAATATTAGTTCGTGTGTCACTTTCACTTTGGTAAATATGCTTGAGAGAGTGTCACTTTCACTGATAATGCTCATTTTCACTTGATACGGTACATTTTATTAGTAATTGAGGTAGGTTATTGTTATATTAGGCACTGATTATTCGTTATCACAGGTGTTTATTATACTTTGGCCATCTAATATTAGTTCGTGTGTCACTTTCACTTTGGTAAATATGCTTGAGAGAGTGTCACTTTCACTGATAATGCTCATTTTCACTTGATACGGTACATTTTATTAGTAATTGAGGTAGGTTATTGTTATATTAGGCACTGATTATTCGTTATCACAGGTGTTTATTATACTTTGGCCATCTAATATTATGTCATGTGTCACTTTCACTTAGTTATATGCTTTGTAAACGTTTTATATACAATTTATTGTGTCTTTTTTTCACTTATTTATATATGTTTTCATAATACATGACTTTTTTATCACAATACACCTGTACATTGTTTTATTTCCACTTGTTGCCTATATACATACATATTGTCAGTCTTTGGTACTTTCACTATGATTATTAGTTAGTACTCCTGCTTGCTGTGGTATTCAGCAAAGCACGGTATAGCACATAGTGACAGCCGGCACTCCACACACTGCATGGTGGTCTTTTTCTGCTTCCTCGGCCTCACCTGGCTGTTCCAGCAGACATGGCACCGCCTTCTGCTAATGGTGACTCCATCTCGTTCCAGAGGCAGGTAACCGAGCTTGTGCACATTTACAAACTGTGCACCCTGCATGCGGTCCTGAACGGGGCGCCCAGGTTGTGCCACTGCCCTCTGTGGCATAGCATACCTGTCCAGGAGCTCCACCAACACCTGTTTTTGGAACCTCCGCAGGCTACTGAACTTCCTGGGTGTGCGCGGATTCCGAAGCCTGTAGATATTATAGGCATTCAGCATTGACATGTCCACCATGTGCAGAAAGAACTTTTTGTACCATCTGCACGAGGTACGCAGACAGTCGATGAAGCCTATCTGCATGTCGGACTTGTCCACCAGCCTCATATTTATGTTGTAGTCAATTACAGCATCGGGCTTGGTCACCCTGACTTGGGTGCGGCGATCCACCTTGCCAGTCTCAACCATTTCCCCCTTGTGGACGGTGCTCAGGAGGTTGACCTTCCGCTGGTCGTGCCAGTGGATAGCCAGAATGGGTCCCGACTTCTTCTTGAAGACATTGCCTTTCTTTGTTTTAGGAGGGAAACTTGGCATGCCCTTCCTTTTTGCTCTAACTGTGCCTACAGTCCCCGTCTGGCGCTCATGGAGGTACTTTGAGAGAGTGGGGGACGTGTAGTAGTTGTCCGTGTAGAGGACGTGATTCTTCTCGAAGTACCGGTTCATCATGGCTTGAACCACTGCTCCGCCAAAGCCAATGAGGGGGTCTATTGCCACGTCCCCTTCCTTCCCGCTGTAGACCAGGAAGTCCAGGACATAGCCAGTTTTGCAATCGCACAGCACAAAGAACTTTATACCAAAGCGATGTCTCTTTGAGGGGATGTACTGCCTGAAGCTCAGCTTTCCCCGGAACAGCACAAGAGACTCGTCAATACAGACGTTGCAGAAGGGCATGAAGTAGGACGTGAAACGTTCTCTCATCATCTCGTACAACGTCCTAATCTTCCACAGTTTGTCAGGGAGATGCATGTCGGTGTTGGTGACGAGATGGAGCGCTCCGAGGATGTCGAGGTACCGGTCCCGAGAGATGTATTTCCCGAAGGCAGGGGTGGATATTAGATCTTTGGTGATCCAATAGTCAGCCAACCTGTGCTTCTTCACATGAGGCATTAGCATGGTGATTGCCAGGAACACCATGAACTCGGGATGAGTCACTGGGGTCCACCGCTTCATGTGGCCCTTGGTCACCTTGCCAAAAAAGTTAACCTGGACTTGGTAGTGCTTATTTGTCTCTTTTATGACAAAGTCAGTAACCTCCTTATCAAAAAATGCCTCAAAAAGCTCATGTGGTCGAGCATTGGGGCCTGCAGGAAAACTTGGGGTAACTCCTGGAGCATCCTGTACCTCATCAAAAGGGGTTACATCAGGGTCAATGACTTCATCAGCAGCCACATCCTGCCAGTTGAAAATATAAAATCCGTCCTTCTGGCGACGCTGACGAGGAGCTACAGCGGGGGCAGCACGCCCACGAACTTTGGCGGCGCGAACCCTAGGGCGGCCAGGAGCGCGACGGCGCCCAGGCCCAGCCCGGCGGCCAGCCAGGCGGCCAGGGCGGCCAGGAGCACGACGGCCCTGGGCAAAGCGTCTGGGTTGAGGGTCGTCGATGTCCATAAATTCGTCATCGTCGTTGTCGTCAGAGCCGTCATCTTGCCCTGACGGTGGACCCAGGTAATCATGGCCAGAGTCGTCTGTGAGGTGCCCTTCATCTTCAGAGCCCCCCTCATAATCTCGCGGGGAACGAATGATGCGTGGGCGGCGTGTAGGTCGGCGAGGTGGGGAAGGAGTGGGAGGTGAGGCTCTGTCATCTTCATGCAGAGGTTCGGGGCTCCTTGGCCTACGACGAGTCTTAGACAGCACTGGTTCAGTGTCTGTAGGTGCAGGTATGGATGCGAGGTCGAAAACATCATGAGGAACCTCTGTTGTAGGCTGGAGAGGTGGGGTGGACCCTGGGGAAACTTGCGGGGGCGTATGGCTTGGAGCGGCAGGGGTGGAAGCCGCAGGGGTGGAAGCCGCGGGAGCCTCGAACAAAGAGCGCCTACTTGTACCTCCTTTTTTAACATATTTTCTCCCTTTTCCCTTTTCTTTAGTAGTATGTCTCCTCTCGGGGGAAATAGGGGGTAAATAGGCCGAAAGTGGGGGTTCCTCAACCCTAGGCAGTGCTGGTGGTGGTGGGGAAGAATGGCGGGAGCCTGGGGCAACTTGGGTGGCGTGGGTAGATAAGGAAGACAATGGCGGGTCAACCTCGGCCTCACGCGCAGCCTCACTGGCACCCTCACGCACTGCTCCCTCACCAAGTTTTAGGGCCTCTTTCCTGGCTGCCGCGGCCGCCTTCTTGAGAACTTGCTTCTTATAGAAACGTATCTTGAATGGGGATTTAGCTGACGAAGGGCTAGGTGTCGTGTCACTCAACCTAAACTTGGCAGTCGACCTAGTGCTGTCCCATTCGCTCACTCTCACTACACTCTCATCACCTTGCACAACTATATCACGTTCAGTACTATCATCACTTTCATCGTCATGCTCAAATCCAATAAAAAGCGCGTCTCTTTCATGGATTTCGTCTAGATCGTCAACATCTTCACTATAGTGAGACTGATAAGACTCGGAGGTATCACTGCCCAAGTCATCAACACTATTTTTGCCTTCACCACGTTCATAACTCCTCAAAGCTATTTCAATACCTCCGGGAGTCAACGCATCTTTTACGTGCCTTTGCGTTAGGGCGCGACGAACATGAGCAGGCGTCGAAGGGAGCGTAGAATCGGACACAAGGGAATCACTTTTTGGGCTAGTATCCATGTTGGTGGCAGGGTAGAGACTGGCGTACATGCTGTCTGGTGGCGTCGCCTAGCAACGCCTGGTGGCCACGGAGCGAAATTTTCACGCGCGCCATTCGAAAGCACACACGCAAGCAATGGTACAGTGTTGTACCACCCGGGTTCCTCGGGCCAAAAAAAAATGGTACACACGTGTACCACCCGGGGTCGAAGGGTTAAGAAAGTTCCATTGACTATTTACATCGTTAGGCCTAGCTTCCTTATTTCTATTAATTTCCTCCAGTTCACTATGAAACCTATCCCTAACTTCCTTGTTCTTCAGCAGCCACACTTTCCTTTTGGGCATGTATACCTTCTTGCGCTTCGGATCTTTGTATATGCTCATGTCGCACAAGTAGCTTATGCTGGGGGATACATTCTTCGCTCGGGATGACCTTTACATCCCGAACCAGTTTCCAGTCTTTCCTGTTAACCAAAAAGTAATCTATCTGGCTACTGGAGACCCCAGAGTTATATGTGATCAGATGGCTCTGTCTTTTCTTGAACTTCGTGTTACACACACCATGTTGAGTGCAACGCAGGACTCCAGTATATATTCGCCTTCCAGATGCCTCCTTCCAGATTCCTCCTTCCGTAACCATTTCCTCCATGTACCCCCTCGTATCCATCTGCAGATGCTCCCACGTGGCCATTCAGGTCCCCCCCCACGATTGTTATTTCATTCTCCGAGAGGCCTGAAATGACACTGACGGTGTCATTCCAGAAGTCCTCTTTTATCTCTTTCTGTAGACCAGCCTGTGGGGCATATGCAGATATTACATTCAGAATTCTTTCACCAACTTTCAACTTCAAAACAATCAGCCTTTCACTAATTCTCGTAATCTGAAGCACACTTTCCGCCAGCTCTTCAGCCGCCAGAACACCCACTCCTCTTTTCACTTTATCAGTCTCCACCCCCATCCAGTAGATCCTATATCTTTTCTTTCTTCCGACAATCCACTGTACCCCATGCCTCTTCTAGAGTGTTTCCTGGGCATAGCAGACATCCACTCGCCTCCTCTCACACATCTCAGCCACTTCATTTGCACGCAGATTCAAACTACAGTCAGGACCCCCAATACACAATTCCACAATGCGCGAAAACCCTAATACACGAGTTACCCCTCGAAAATAACATTAATTAATTAAACATTAATTACGCGAGGTGGTACCACGATACACGAATCGAGAGCTAAGAAGAGGCCAAATCCGCCATTCCCGCTTGATACGCGAGCACGTCTACGTTTCGCGAGGCCCAGGAGTAGCTCTGAAAAAAGAAGAAGACGGGCATACGCCTGCCTTCCCTCCCGCTTACCCTCCTCCCACAGTCCCGCTCAAGCGCTCATAGCCGTGCGGAGTGACCAAACGTTTGTAGTGCCTGCCACTTTTTTTGCCATGCCACGCCAATATAAGAAGATAACACACAAAATGAAGGTGGAAGTGTTGGATCGCAAGAAAAAAGGAGAAGGAAACTGTGCAATAGGCTTGTCAGAGTAAACTGTTTGTACAATTTGGTCAGAGAGGGAGAAGTTGGAGAAAATCGTGAAGTCCTACGGTCCTAGTCCTAGCCTATCTACTACTAATTTTAAGGTAAGGTTTCATATTTTTATTCATTGTTCTTCTTATATATAAGATATAGACTGTACTGTAGAGCCAAAAATGTCGAAAATAGGGCCAAAAATTTCGAAAATAGGCCATAATTGAGAGATGTCACCCAATCTAATTATTCCCATTTAAAGTTAGTTCCACAATACACGAATTCACAATACGCGATGCCTCCTGTCACCCTTATTCTCGCGAATTGGGGGTCCTGACTGTACCAACATTCACACTAGCAAGTCTGAGATTGTGGGTGGCATTTGTCCTTATCCTGTGCGGTTTTGGATCATCGAACTTACGTTGTTCCTTTTTAGGTTGTTTAGTCATATTTGGGTAATTTGGCTGGCAAATGTACATCACCCCCCATAGAACTCCGGTTCCAGTCTACCCCAGGACCATTCCCAGCACCTTCCCCCAAGAGATTACAAGGGGGTAGGATCCAGTGGCCTCGGTATGCCCCACCAGAACCAGCCGCTGGGACGCACCCCGTGCGCGTACACGGCACTACGACTGGCCTGGTATTTTTCGCCCAATGACAGGGCAGCCTCCTGGAGCGCTACCACCAGGTTCGGGCCCCTATACTATTGGGCGGAAAGTGCCAGTCCGGGGAAACACTACGTACTGTACCCTCTGGATCCATTTCGATCAGGTTGGGCCCAGGGCGCCAGATCCGGGTCCAGGGGGAGCGACACCCACCGCCAGTGTGCCGCCATTAGGCAATTTGGAGCAAGAACAATAAAGCCCTGTCACAGCACTGTCATATGGAGACAATGCCAGCGCCAATAACAAGGCTTCATTGCATAGTGATGGCTACTTGGTCCGCAAGTCTAACACCATCCCCCCTATTAGTCGCCTTGTACGACATGCAGTAGGATGCGTGAGGCATATTCTTTTTTTCCTACACCATAGGTGAAGGCCCCCTTACCCCCTGGGGTAACAGTGAAGATGAAACTGAAGGGAATATAGAAGGTGGTAATGATGGTGGTGAGAGTGACAAAGCGAAAGCGAGTGACTGGGAGAGCTCTTGTTCAGCCTCCAAATTTGTACTGGACAATGCGACGCCAAGCCTTTCCCTGGTAAAATCACCCTTCCAGCTCCGCTTCTACAAGATAAAAGTTATTTTAAAAGCGGCCACGGCTGCCTGGGAAGAGGAAAAGGAGAGAAAAAGGTGTGAGGATGAAGAAAAACAATGGGGAGATAGTGAAGATCAGTGTGGGGATGTGGGCATTGTGGGGATGTGGGCATTGTGGGTTACCCTGTGTTCACCCAAGCCCATACCCACAGCGCCCGCCACTCTTCCTCACCACCACAGCTAACAAAAAGAGGGTCGAGCAGCCATTGCTTCCCCTGCAGTTCCCAGAACGACGAGTAAGTGTATCAGAGAAGGGGAACGGCCTCACTAGAATAAAAACTACATCTAAAACTCGTCACTTGACGTGCCACCCCCAGAACTTTTCCCATAGACTTCCTCACGACCACAACCATCAACAAGTATGATTGCGGATGTTGATGAACCAGCATCACCACTGCCTGTCTGTAACCCGTCGCCGTCCTCGAAGCCCCACGCCATCGCCCCGCCACGTCATCGCCCCGCCTTCATCACCTTCCCCACCTCACCCATTCACACGCTGCTCACGCATCCATCATTCCCGCCGGAGTATGAGGATTGTGACGAAGACATCCTTGAGGACTCTGACGACAACCAGGAGTATATTGGGCCCAAGAATGGACAGGATGACTTGTCTGATGACGAAGTTGATTAACCCTTGCCGGTTAGCCCACCCGTGGTTGTTGTGCTCGTGGTCGCCCTGCTGTGCGCGCCCCCCGTGTCGGCCGTGGGAATGCACAGCCCGCCCGACTGCATGTGCGTAATCCTGGCACAGATTATGCTGTTTTTCAGAGGGAAAACGGTGAAAATTTTGACCCAGAGGTGCCTCAATTTGATAGGCACAGGAGGAAGCAGGAGTTTCCCCCACCTATCCTACTGGCCCTAATTCATCACCGGGAGAAATATTCATGGGCTTCTTCGACGACGAGGTGGTGGGCTACGTCGTTGAGGAAATCAATAAGCAGCAAGCCATCCAAGTGACTTTTTTTGGCAGGACCACAAAGGGCCAAATGATGACCTGGAGTAATTTGACTGTGACAGAGTTCTATGTGTTCCTTGCCCAAACCATGCTTATCTATCTATCTATCTACAGTATTGCCTGACGCCGTGATCCCCGAACGGGTGGCCACGAACGAAATGCCCCCATGCACCTCTGTCCCCAGTCAGTCGACGCCCCTCCTCCCAACCAGCACCGCCTTCATCCATATACTTCTTCACTCCATCCTTCCACCTCTCTTTCGGTTGGGCATTTATAGGAGTAATGTTCAACTAACCGGAGTTTTCAATTTTCCGGAGGTTTCAAATCCCCCTGAGTGCCGGAAAATCGGGGTGTTACTGTACATTACAATAGACAAGTGTCCCTTTAAAGCATACACCAAAGTTCAAAATTGCCACTTTTTGTAGCCTTACAGCCTGAACTTAAAACATATCAGGCTAGGCCTATCATTGTCCTTACCCGAGCCATCATTTACTAATCAAAACTTAAAGATAAAACAAATTAGGCAATGCCGCACATCCACTGCATTTTTAATGTCATGTTAAATAGGCTGGCTATAGCCTAAACGATCGGCGCTTTGTTTTCATGACGGTATAATCTTTTAAATAACCTTAAGTCCTTAACCTAGCCTAACCTAGTAGAAACTAGCTTACTATAGTTAGGCTAAGGTTACTTAGATAATTATATTAGTACAGTAATCCCCCGTTACGTCGGACCTCTAAATGTCGGAAACCCGTACTTGCCGGACCGGCAACGGCCTCTCGGATACGTACTGTACTTCCGTTTGCCGGACATTTCCGTCATCGTTCCGACAGTCTCTAACAGTGTCAGAAGATTCAATCAGTTTTCGGAAAAATAAGGGCAAATGTCCGTCATAACCGTCCAATGTACGTCGTCTGATATCTCGTATGTTCCCGAGATGTGACCGACAGTCTCGAAAGTGTCGGCTGACGTGCTCCCGTCCCCGGAACGTAAGGGTGAATGCCCGTTAAAACGGGGATCCGTCGGAGCGCCGGTATAAAGGCTAGGCTCTGAACTGAGTCACCCGCTTGGACGAGACGCGTCAGTACGATATAGCTGTTGTTGTGTTACAAATCTCCTCCGTGTATATTCCCATTTATCATTATCATGCCTCCCAAAGCGTAAGGTGACCTCGATATCACTTGAGATGGAGAAGGGTAGTGATGTGGTCAAGGAGAGTGAGGTGGAGGACAGTGAATGGACCGGTTTTCAATGAAGGGGTGAGTTGTTCCTTACTTATTGTTCCATATTTACTACTATACAGTACTGTATGTTCAATTATATTAATATATTGAAATCTAGGGTACGAATAGGGTAGCCTCCGTTTTCTAGGTTGATGCCGAGGTCGCATTTATTCCGTTGTCATGGTTGCATGTAGTTTGCTCACGTTTCCCGGTTAACGGCCAGCTCGGCCCCCGGCTGAAGTTTGTTCCTGTTTTAATATTCCTTATTCGTCGGATTTTATCTATTTCAGGTCGGATTTTTGTCCTCTTTTAGATCAGACACAGCCGGAGTTTGGACATCTTGGAAAATCGGAATTTTGGACTGGGTGTCCCCACAATTAGTCCGAACTAGCGAGGGTTTACTGTACCCCTCTAACAAGCCTCTATCCCAAGGCAATTTTGTTTTCTCACTGAAGTCTGAAAGAGGTACATCCAAGTGTTTTAAGATCATTGGAGAATGAGAAAACGTATTTTCCGATGTTTGGAAGTAATTAAAACCACTGTATATTGATGAAACTTCCTAATACTGAAAAAAAAAAAACATGAACAAATGTGTGATCTCTTAAATATTTTCCAAATTTACCCTATCCTAGGCAGCTTAGGCTAGGCTATATTTTTAATGGGCCGAGGCTAAATCTGGTACAGTATTTTGGTTTGGCTAGCCTTGGTGGCGACATAGTAAAGTAGAAATAGGCTAGTTAACCTAACAAGTGCGCATGGGGGTAATTGGAAACGTCCCCCTGTGCTGACGTATTTGAGGTGTTTCCGTCACTAAAATATTCATTGTACCATTAATAGCATTAATACTTATCCATATGCGCCTATTATGGGTTGATTATAAAGGTATTAACCTGAAACAACAATAAAAAGAGTGAAAACAGCGTTTGGATGGTCAAAATTGGAGATATAGCCTGCGAGTTGTATAATGTATGGGTGAGGCAAGCTGCTTTCCCGCCAATTTCCCCCAAGGCCACTGAGACACAGTCGATCGATACTCTCTCTCTCTCTCTTGCACTCGCTTGCCATCAGTGATGACAACACCCTGCTTGCAACTCGCTAATGTTAGCACGAAAATATACCTCAGAATAAGGGAATAACAGGGAAAATAGGTGATAACTGAAGGAGAGGAGGAAAGTGGGGAAGGAGGGGAGGTAGAGGACTGAGATTTTGCATGGCCCAGGGGCCAAAAAAAATAAAAAAATAAAAAAATAAAAAAATAAAAATAAATATAAATAAATATATATATTTTTTTTTTTCGATGTCAAAAGTTTATTTATTTTTTCACTCACTCTTAAGAGTCCCCCCGCAGTCCGCCGGGGGAACTCTTAAGAGTCTCCCTGCAGTTCCCGGGTTAATGAATAAATAGTAGTGTAGTACACAAATTTTCGAAAATTACCCACTACCCATCCTGTATCCCAAGGCAGGTGAAATACACTCTTTATAAAATATCATTAACCCTTCTGACCCGGGGTCTCCCTCCTAAGGACAGTGTCGGGTACCCGGGCGATTTGGCCGAAAAACTTCTAGGCCTAGGCTACTGTATCTTTGTTATTTTAACTGCTAGAAATTTCCCACACATCTCTAAACGTAGTGCGGTTTCCAATCTGTAGACTGGCGTTGAGTAAAGCTCTGTAAGTCAACTGGTTCAGTTGTGATGACGATTTCCGTGGAGCGAATTTTGCCGCGATGTTGACAATATCGGAGCTTTTCAGACACTAATTTCGTCATACCATACAACAACAACATTGATCCGACGTCTCCTTCTTGTTTTCGGAGGTGCGGTGACGCAATGACCGGCGACGCAATGACCGGCTTTGTTTACATGCGTCGGACGCACAGCGTTCAGACCAAGCTGAATAGGCTTTCAAGCTTACTGCCTGTTATAAGGACACCCGGGGTCCTGCCCAACTGCCGCGGTGTCCTTATAACAGGACAGCCGGGCTGGAAGGGTTAAATACACTACACATAAAATCCACACCATGAATGTCTTACCTTTGCTCTGTGGATGTTTTATTTATTTATTTTTCGGCACAAGAAGGGTATGTCCTTTTCGACGCCATTTTGATGTTACCATCACAGTCCACTCCTCAGTCCTCACTGACTTAACCCGAGAACGGCGAGAAGACTCTTAAGTGGTTTTGGTGGTGAAAGGCGACGAACGTCTTAAGATCCAAGGCCTAAAAAAGCCTTTTAAAAGGTCCCAGTATCACTTATAACAAAGGAATATGTGATTAAGTGAGATAATTTCCCTCCATAACTCATATCACTCCTCCACATGTGTCAAAATCCCCTCATTCCACCACCCCTTCAATTATCACCTATTTTTCCTCTTATTCCCTTGTTTATCGGTTTATTTATCGCGCCAATCTCTCCAACCCGGTTTCAAGGTGTTCTCCTGCGCATATCGAGAGCGTTGGGAGAGAAAGAAAGTGAGAGAGAGGCTTCAGTCTGCCTCCAGGCCTCGGAGAGAGAGGGTATACGTCTTGTTCGCCTTATACTTCATGACTGGAGGGTCGGCAATCATTCGTCTTTTTCACCCCCCAAATACTATTCCCACTTGTTTTATTGCTGTTACATGTTAATATCTTCATATTTAGTAATGGTTCTCTCCGTCAATGACGTGAGAGCCTCATACTGTATATATAAGGGCTCCCCGGGTGTTAACATCACTTATTTACTTATATACAGTACAGTATATATATATATATATGTTAAGTCATTATTATGTAGTAGTCTACTCTATCACCATGTAACAATTGAATTAGTTTATTTTCATTCATGCTGTATGATTTTGTACATTGCTACTTGCACCCAATGTTTACATAGGCCTACGGGCATCGAGGAAGGAAGAAGGAGAAGACTGGCTGTTTGGGAGCAAGTGTGTTGTGAGCTGCTGTAAGGAGTTTGCCTGTTTAACAATAAAGAAGATAGTTGCTAATGTGAGTTTTGTTAATTTACTTTTGTTATAGTTATAAGGAAAAATTATTTTATGATAATGTATACACTAAAATAAAGTATTAGTACTATAGCTATTGTATCAGGCAAATACATGTAGTGACATTGAATTGATGGTGGAGATAGTAAATTCGATAGTAAACAAAGCGGAATTTACCTATAAACTCACAGGAGTTAACAGTTTCTTACAGTTTCTTACAGTAGATCCTCTGGAAAAAGGCACACTAGGCCTGTGTATCCAGCTCAGTACCAGTATTTGCACTGCTACGGTCGTTCACGGTGTTGGCAGTGGCGGTAGCAGACGCAACATTTTTACTATTCTGTATTTTTGCTTTATAATCAAACCTCAAATCTTGTCTTCCCTATGCTTTATCAAGATTACTTTCAAACTCCCTTATTGATTCGGAATCGACTACATACTGGGGCAGTGCGTTTCACTCATTTACCACTCTATCACAAAATGAGTTCTTTGCCTTCTCAAGCCTATTTCTTTCTTTGTAAATTTTCTTTGAGTGTCCTCTCGTTCTTGTTCCCTCCCGCATCAAGAAGATACCTTCACACACATCCTCATCATACTTTCCTGACACTATCTTAAAAGTCTCTATCATATCCCCTCTCTTTCTCCTATATGCCAGTGTCGGAAGCCCAAGTGTCCTCAACCTCTGCTCATAGCCCGCGTTCTTCAATGTTGGTACTAGCTTGCTAGCTCTCCTCTGCACTTTCTCCACTGCTTCTATATCCTTTACCATATATGGAGCCCACACCTGGTTTGCATATTCCAGGTGCGGCCTAACCAGCGCTGTATAGAGATTCCTGAAGATTTCTTCATCAAGTGACACAAATGTCCTCCTTATCAGCCCTACAATTCTATTGGCTTTGTTTATCTTTTCCGCTAAATGTTCTGAGAAATTTAACTTCTTGTCTATCACTACTCCTATATCCTTCTCTGCATTCACTTCCTCCATCGCTTCATACATAATGTATCCTACCTTGTCTATCTTGCTTGTCCCAATCTGCATGTACAGTCAGGCCCCCCAATACGCGAGAATAGGGGTGACAGGAGGCATCGCGTATTGGGAATCCGCGTATTATGGACCTAACTTTAAATAGGAATAATTAGATATGGGTGACATCTCTCAATTATGGCCTATTTTCAAAAATTTTGGCCTTATTTTTGACATTTTTGGCTCTACAGTACAGTCTATATCTTATATATAATAAGAACAATGAATAAAAATATGAAACCTTACCTTAAAATTAGTAGTAGATAGGCTAGGACTAGGACTAGGACCGTAGGACTTCACGATTTTCTCCAACTTCTCCCTCCCTGACCAAATCGTACGAACAGTTTACTCTGACAAGCCTATTGCACAGTTTCCTTCTCCTTTTTTCTTGCGATCCAACACTTCCACCTTCATTTTGTGTGTTATCTTCTTATATTGGCGTGGCATGGCGAAAAAAGTGGCAGGCACTACAAACGTTTGGTCACTCCGCACGGCTATGAGCGCTTGAGCGGGACTGTGGGAGGGAGGGAGGGAGGGTAAGCGGGAGGGAAGGCAGACGTATGCCCGTCTTCTTCTTTTTTCAGAGCTACTCCTGGGCCTCGCGAAACGTAGACGTGCTCGCGTATCAAGTGGGAATAGCGGATTTGGCCCCTTCTTAGCTCTCGATTCGTGTATTGTGGTACCACCTCGCGTAATTAATGTTTAATTAATTAATGTTATTTTCGAGGGGTCACTCGTGTATTAGGGTTTTCGCGAATTGTGGAATCGCGTATTGGGGGGGCTGACTGTACTTGCATTTTTTTGGATGAAAAGGCATTAACCAATGCTCAGACCATCCCTTCATGCCATCCACATCTCCTTGAAGCAAACTCACATCTTCCTTACTCCTCACTCTTCTATACAGCTTAGTGTCATCCGCATACAGGTATACCTCACTTCCATTAGTTATAACTTCAGGTAAGTCGTTAACTTACTTTTATTGGTTGATAGGGATAGATAGCTCAATGATAGTGGTAGGAATAGATAGAAGATATAGTGGCCACTAAGATATAAGAATTAGGATGACTTAGCAGGAAACAGGTGGTTGTATTGGAGCGGCTAGAAGGAGATCTTGATGAGGTCGTAGCTAAAGCGATTCTACTTTGTCTTGGAGCGAGGGACCCTCAGGTTCCCGAATATGATGCATGCGCAGTTATCTTATCTACCTATGCGTCATTTAACTAACTACAAGATATACCGGATTTATTATAATGACAACCCGATATAATAATGGATAATAAACTCATAAAGACTTAATACTAAATAGTATATATCTTTTATATAGATATATAACTTAGCCTAATACTGGCACATAATTTGAACTTCCAGTATGTTAACTTAACCTAAACTGTCGAGTTACTTACGAGTCTCGACACATTCCCACCACCAATATATACATTATCTACAATAATCCCGCAGCGATGTTAGATCTCCAAAGCTGTGAAGAGGTAATCTTCCAACAGGATCGTTACTGGCAGATGGTCCAGCGACCGCTGGTGACATAGGGGTGGAGTCGTGAGAGCTAACACCATCACCAGTGACCGCCGGTTGAGGGATCGAAATGCTTTCGATTTCCTGTTCCAATGAATACAACTTGACGATTGGTCAATTCTTGACTCCGAACCCGAGTGGTCAGGCCAGTTTTTGTTCTAATCTGGACCACTCTAACCAGATCATATCGTCCGGGATAGAGTCTAACTACCCTACGACAAGTTCCAAAGGACACGAGGTCCCTCGTCATGTATAAGCACGATGTCATTTATCTTTGGCCATACACTGCTTGATGAGCCTCTTTTATTCTTATAGGCTTCTCGTAGTGATGCCAAGTATTCACTAGACCAACGCTTCCATAGGTCCCGGATCAACTTATTGATGTAATTGTACCTGCTGTGTATCGCTGCTTTACTATCGTAACTAGGATCCTGCAGCTCATCTAGCTGAATTAGGTCCTTTGGGAAGTCACGAAGTCTACGACCTTTAACCAGCATGGATGGAGTTTCTTACAGTTTCTTACAGTAGATCCTCTGGAAAAAGGCAAACTAGGCCTGTGTATCCAGCTCAGTGCCAGTACTGTACTTGCACTACTGCGGTCGTTCACTGTGTTGGCGGCGGCGGCAGCAGACGCAACATTTTTACTATTCTGTATTTTTGCTTTATAATCAAACTTCAAATCTTGTCTTCCCCATGCTTTATCCAGATTACTTTCAAACTTCCTTATTGATACGGAATCGACTACATACTGGGGCAGTGCGTTTCACTCATTTACCACTCTATCACAAAATGAGTTCTTTGCCTTCTCAAGCCTATTTCTTTCTTTGTAAATTTTCTTTGAGTGTCCTCTCGTTCTTGTTCCCTCCCGCATCAAGAAGATACCTTCACACACATCCTCATCATACTTTCCTGACACTATCTTAAAAGTCTCTATCATATCCCCTCTCTTTCTCCTATATGCCAGTGTCGGAAGTCCCAGTGTCCTCAACCTCTGCTCATAGCCCACGTTCTTCAACGTTGGTACCAGCTTGCTAGCTCTCCTCTGCACTTTCTCCACTGCTTCTATATCCTTTACCATATATGAAGCCCACATCTGGTTCGCATATTCCAGGTGTGGCCTAACCAGCGCTGTATATAGATTCCTGAATATTTCTTCGTCAAGTGACACAAATGTCCTCCTTATCAGCCCTACAATTCTATTGGCTTTGTTTATCTTTTCCGCTAAATGTTCTGAGAAATTTAACTTATTGTCTATCACTACTCTTATATCTTTTTCTGCATTCACTTCCTCCATCGCTTCATACATACTGTATCCTACCTTGTCTATCTTGCTAGTCCCAATCCGCATGTACTTGCATTGTTTTGGATGAAAAGGCATTAACCAATGTTCAGACCATCCCTTCATGCCCTCCACATCTCCTTGAAGCAAACCCACATCTTCCTTACTCCTCACTCTTCTATACAGCTTAGTGTCATCCGCATACAGGTATATCTCACTTCCATTGGTTATAACTTCAGGTAAGTCGTTGATAAATATAACGAACAGTAGTGGTCCCAACACAGATCCCTGAGGTACCCCACTTGTAATATCCCTCCACCCCGAGCCTATTCCATTCACCAGTACCCTCTGTCTCCGATCTTTCAGGAAGGCTTCTATCCATTTCACACATTTCTCCCCTATACTATAGCTTCTAACTTTCTCTATCTATCTATATCTATCTATATGCTCAGGCCCAATCCCCATTTTGGTAGGTAACTTTCTCTATTAACCTTTTATGTGGGACCTTATCGAAGGCCTTCATAAAATCGCAATATACCACGTCTATTACATCACCATCCTCCAGAGTTTGCATCCAATCATCTACCACCTTAATTTGCTGTAGTACTGTCGACCTCCCCGGCAAGAATCCGAACTCTCTCCCACTGAAAAGTTGGTTTGATTTCATATGTTCCATTATTCCTTTTCTAATTACCGTTTCCATTAGTTTACACACAACACTTGTCAAACTGGCTGGTCTATAATTTCCTGGGTCATTTCTCTTTCCCTTAAATATAGCTGTTATGTTCGCCTCTCTCCAGTCCGTCAGGATTTGTCCTGTATTAAAAGATACCTCAAATAACATTTTTAATGGCTCTACTAACATCCCACCTCCTTCCTTTATGATTCTTGGAGTAATAGGGCAAGGGTCCTCCAGATCACCCGAGACATATGTTAAAGGGCGATCATTCACGGTAGCCTCCAGCTCCAATAGGACAGTAGTTAGTTCCTCAAAGGAGACTAGAGCACGACCTAGTACTTTTTAAGCCCAGCCTTCACAATACCTATGGCTCTCTCCCAAATAGCTCCGAACCAAGGCGCGCGTGCTGGGATAAAACGCCATTCACATCGGATTTCGGCAAGATGAGCCTGAAGACTGGGATCGCTTTGAATGTCTTCCAAGTGTCTGGAAGCTCCCACAAATGTAGCAGCATTGTCGCTTAACATTATCTGTGGAAATCCCTGCCTACTACAAAATCTCTGGAATGCATGGATAAAGCTGTCACAGGTCATACTGCTAACTACTTCAATGTGAATAGCTCTTGTAGTAGCGCACGTAAATAAAAGCATATAAGCCTTGTTGTTGTGTGAGCCCCGGACAGGAATTGCTCCTGTATAATCAACCCCCGTGACCTCGAAGGGATCTCTAGGAGTAGTCCTGATGTCTGGTAGAGGAGGTACTCTAGCTTTCGCGTAGGTATTACCCTGTATTTTACGACAGGTTATACACTTACTGGTCACTTTTTTAACTGCTCGTCTTATCTTAGGAATCCACCACCTCTGCCGTATATATGCGACCACGTGATTAACTCCATAGTGACAACAGACACGATGACACATATTGATGAGCATGGTAGTGAAAGGATGTTTGGAAGGCAGTAGTATCGGATATTTCATTGAATCCGGAAGAGCCGCTAACTTCAATCTACCTTCACATACAATTAATCCTCCTTTCATGACAAGTCCTAATTGGTTTACCAAATTATTGCGAGTACCCTTGTCACCAGACAGCATCTCGTACTCCTTTGGGAAGCATTCCTGCTGGCATCTTTGAGCTATAATCTTTTCTGCTACTTTTAGTTCCTTCATGCAGAGGAGGGCACTGTCTGTGGGAGACGTCTCTTTAATTTTTGCCTTCAAATTATTCTTGTCCATGCAACTATCCGAATTATTGTATCATAACTGCCATATTTTTCCCAGTTCCATAACTGTGTGTCTTGTTTATCATTGGTCCCAATGACTTTCTTACAGTTTCTTACAGTTTCTTACAGTAGATCCTCTGGAAAAAGGCAAACTATGCCTGTGTATCCAGCTCAGTACCAGTACTTGCACTGCTGCGGTCGTTCACGGTGTTGGCGGCGGCGGTAGCAGACGCAACATTTTTACTATTCTGTATTTTTGTTTTATAATCAAACTTCAAATCTTGTCTTCCCCATGCTTTATCAAGATTACTTTCAAACTCCCTTATTGATTCGGAATCGACTACATACTGGGGCAGTGCGTTCCACTCATTTACCACTCTATCACAAAATGAGTTCTTTGCCTTCTCAAGCCTATTTCTTTCTTTGTAAATTTTCTTAGAGTGTCCTCTCGTTCTTGTTCCCTCCCGCATCAAGAAGATACCTGCACACACATCCTCATCGTACTTTGCTGACACTATCTTAAAAGTCTCTATCATATCCCCTCTCTTTCTCCTATATGACTTGGCTAGTTACCTTGGGCGTTGGGTCATCTGGTATTATATCTTCTGGCCACTCGTCTTTGTTTCGGAGCCACATGGGCCCCTCCCACCAAAACGCAGAAGATTTCAGATGTTTTGCCGAAACACCTCTAGACAGTAAGTCACTAGAGTTTTCTTTAGAGGACACGTACCGGAAGTCTACAGTCGGAAGAAGGGATTTGATTTCGTCAACTCGGTTTGCGACATACACTGGAAGCTTCTTCATACTACGCAACCAATGCAATGTAACCTGGCTGTCGCACCATAAAACAATTTTGTCGACTTTTACAATATTATGATAGGCTTCCTCCACAAATTTGATTAATCTGGCGGCTAGTAAAGCAGCAGTTAGCTCTAGTCTTGGTATTGTTATGGATCTTATGGGAGCGACCTTTGCTTTAGCGATGACCAGACATCTATGTTCCGGGCTCACAAAATATATTGCAGTGCCATAGGCGACACCACTTGCATCGCTAAACGCTTGAAGTTCCACCGAATCAGCATATACCGTCCTCCGAGGATAAGTAAAGTCACAGCAGAGGTGCAGGTCCTTGGTAACTGTAGACCATTCGGTAGCGCAGTCGTCAGGTAGCTGATCGTCCCAATCTATTTTCAGTCTCCATAATTGCTGTAAGAAAATTCTGGACCTTATTGTTGTTGTTGTTGTTCCCCAAGCTGCCTGGCCGAACAGCCCCAAGGCCCCGAGCAAGGCCAAGGCCATAACCGAGCGCCCCCACAGAACCCTCCCTGCCGACCACAATAAAGCCTGGGTGACCGAAGCCACTCCATGGCGGGGAGCTGGGGAGGGTGAGGAAACGCCCGGGAAACCAAAGCCCCACCCAGGGCCCTGTGCCCCTCAGCAATTATGAAGAGAAAGTTGAGGGGCAAAGGAAAAATGTGACGCTTTGGCTTCCTATCTTGGTAGATTGGGAGGTCAATCCACGGAAGAGACGCCGTCACTTGAGATCTAGAAAATATATAAGTAAAAGGAACAGTCAGAGTAAGCTATGGGTATGGCAGAGATCGCTCAGTTCTCACTCTGATAGACCAGCCCATCACCAGTCCAAAAGTTGTTATGCTTTATTATGTTGTAAATGTCATAAAATTGTTGCAGAATCATGATAAAATGGCTTCACTTGGTCTTTTTTTGTGCTTAACGCTTTTGTCATTTTTCATGTACAGTATTGCTATTTTTTTGCTTTTTTTTTTTTGTGTTGAGAGTTTAGTTAATGTTTTGTTTGCTGTGTTCAGCATGCATTTCATTAAGTTGTCGAGTTTCATAATCATATATTTTTCAGGAACGTAACTACAATTTTAAGTGAGTAAACGCTGAACAAATATGAGGAAATGGTCTTGAACAGGGCACAAATTCCACACAGATGATATGAGGTTGACTGCTAAATCAGGGGGGAGTTAGAAGAAATATCGGGTAGAGAGAAAACAAGATTGACCCCTTCCGCACCATGACGCAGTTTTCATTATATTCTGGTTACCATTATACAGTAAAAGTCTGTTAATCCGACGACCGATGATTCGAATCTCCCAATAGTCCGAATTTTTCAATTTGAGGCCAAATCCGAATTCTCCCGATGGTCCGAATTTCAAGAAGTCCCAAAGTCCCCTTTTTGAGGCATTAGGCCACTCAAATGACACATAATGGAGCACACACATATCATATGTTCATGAATTCACTTTAAAAGTTTACCATTGTCATTGTAGCCTATTACCTACTTCAAAACATTCAGATTAATGGTCAAAGGAAGCTACTGATATAAACGTAAACACCTTCTTCTTCTTCTTCTTCTTCCACATCGTCTGCTAGAGAGTTTGTTTTGCTCTTGAACGCATCCTTGGGACGCTCCGATGCGCTACTGGCTTGCACCGCATTTTCTGCAAGCGCATTCAGTCTTGAGCTTGAAAATGCACCTTTGGATGTATTAGCCTTGAGCTTGAAAACGCACCTTTGGACGTTCCGATACGCTACTATTTATAGTTCAGTGATCGGAGCGTCCCAAGGGTGCTTTCAAGACAACAAGACAAGGGTGCTTTCAATACAATATAATATAACAGAGCACATCACAAAAGGAAAATCACAAAAGGAAAATTACAAGAACTTCTCAGGGAGGTGCCGTTGTTAAGGCATTACTTCCCGAACCACATCTGATCTTAAAGAGCAAGACAAACTTGCTAGTAGACGGAAGAAGAAGAAGAAGACGTTTATATCAGCAGATTCCTTTGACCATTAATCTGAATGTTTTGAAGTAGGTAATAGGCTACAATGGCAATGGTAAACTTTTGAAGTGATTTCATGAACATATGATATGTGTGTGTGCACCATTGTGTCATTTGGGTGGCCTAATGTCTCGATGTTTTCGTCATACACAGGTTCAAAAAAATCACAAAAGGAAAATTACAAGAACTTCTCAGGGAGGTGCCGTTGTTAAGGCATTACTTCCCGAACCACATCTGATCTTAAAGAGCAAGACAAACTCGGAAGAAGAAGAAGACGTTTATATCCGCAGATTCCTTTGACCATTAATCTGAATGTTTTGAAGTAGGTAATAGGCTACAATGACAATGGTAAACTTTTGAAGTGATTTCATGAACATATGATATGTGTGTGTGCACCATTGTGTCATTTGGGTGGCCTAATGTCTCGATGTTTTCGTCATACACAGGTTCATAGGGGTAAAGTCCGATAATCCGAACGAGGGCCGGTCCCCTGCCCTTCGGATTAACGGAAGTTTACTGTAATTTTTTTTTTTTTTTTTTTAGCTTATAATCTACCTTATTGTAATGGGCAGTAGTACACCGAGTGGATCGAACAGTTGTGCCGCCACTCTTAAGCACTCTCTCTTTGTTGCCTTATTGGTCTCTGGGAGACTAGCGTTGAACGTCAACAGATCAGAGTCAGGTAACCATAAGTGTCCTAATGTCTTTACTCGCTCTTGATTCTTGGCAGCAACACCATCCAATTGCAGGAGGTCTCGTAGTTGAGGACTATTGGTAGCCCATTCTCTGAGATATAAATGTGCTTAAATCGGTAGCAAAGTAAGGGTGAAGATAAATCCAAGGGATCCTTCGGCCACAGAAATCTAGTGTAGTCACGATCTTCTTCATGTAGTCTCAACATGAGAAAGGCCTTCTCGATGTCACTTATCCAGGCATATTTGTGGACCCTGAATCTCAGCAATATTTTTGCTAGATCCGGCACTAGTGATGGCCCTGTGTAAAGGCAGTCATTAAGACTTGGTCTGCCCTTGCCAATACTAGCGGAACAGTCGTACACAATACGAACAGGCGTCGTTGTGCTATTCTTGGTGACCCCGTGATGTGCCAAATAATGACTGTTTTCAGTAACACCGAAAGGAGCCTCTTCAATAAAGTCACGATGAAGCTGATCTTGGATAATGTTGGTGTAGTGACTACAATAGACAGGTTCTTGCTTGAAACGCTTCTGCAGACCCCTTAGGCGACCCGCTGCTAAACCATAATTAGAAGGCAGCTTCTCTTTACGTTGGTTCCATGGCAGTCTGACTTCATATTGCTGATTCTGTGCAGAGTATGTTACTGTCTCCTTGTATATATCCAACGCAGTCATGTTTTCCTTTGAATCTTCGTTTGGAGAAATTCCTAGATGATCCAGTTCCCACATACATTTTAATTCATTATGACATGGATTACTTGATTCCGCGGATATATATTGATCCATCGGGGTGACCGCAACTTTCAAAATTGTAACTACCTCTACTTGGGCGCTAGACTTGTCGTTATGGCAGGAGCCACTTAGTGCATAGACAAATTGAGTGGGTAAGAGAATTATGTCACCCTCCTTTTTGTACCATGGCCGCACTAAGTCATAATAATAATCGGCACCAACCAACAAGTCCAGTCGAGATGTCTGTGTCATTAGAGGATCAGCTAATTTGTAACCCTTGTTTCGCAAAACTCTCATGTCTGCTTCAAGGCATTCTGATCCTTTGTGATCCGGGAGAGTTTCTACCACAACTGCATGTAGAGGATAGTTTCTGCCCCGGAACTTGTATTTGAAGGACACTACTGGGTACTTTCTGCTCTCACATGCTCCGGTAAACCCTCGCAACTCTAGCTTTTCATCACTCAATTTTATATAATGGATAGAGTCTGGAGTGGAATTTAAAATGAAGGTGCGCTGTGAGCACTGATCCAGCAGTGTTCTCATCTTGACTGTTCCTCTTGATTCCTTAACTGTTGGCAGCATAACAGTTGGGAGGATAATACTTGTCTTCTTTGACGACACAGACATCGTGGTAGTTTGCGTCTTGGTCTTTGTTACCTGTTGAGGTTTTTGCTCCTTCTTTGCACCGTCCCATTGAGATCTGGACTGACAGAGGATATTGTAGTGTCTGTTTTGACAGAACTTGCAGCTGCGGATGTCAGGGTTCACACAACCATTGCTCCCGTGGGTTGAAGATAAGCACCCGGTGCAAAGGTTGAGTTGTTTTGCGCGTTTTACTTTCAGAGCACTGGTTTTGAATTTGAGACACTTAAACCATGCATGTGTCCCTTCGCACAGCTTGCAACCCTTCCTTCGCACCGAGGCCTCCTGCACCGCAAAGGATGCTGAAGCAACTGGTATGTGTGGTGTAGTCCGTTCTGCTACACTTTCCATGTTAAACACTTCTGTCTGGTAAGCCTGGACAAACCTTTCTAGGTCCAGACCTTCTTCACCTAAAGTTCTCTTTAATGTTTCCTTTAGTGGGGATGGCAATTTATTCATGAGAATTACAACACTAACGTCACTAAGGGTAATTTGTAGGGTCTCTATTGACCTCAGTGTACTTTCAAAACTAGCATAGAATCCCTTTAGTTCCTCGACATTGTAAGAGGGAGGATTCAAAGTAGTAAGGTTAGTTATGTGTGCCGTCTTAATTCTATCCCTGTGCCCATAGGTTTTCTTTAGAAGGGCAACCGCTGTTTGGTAGCTGGCTCCCTCAATTGCGAAACCTTCAATTAGTTGTTTTGCCTCGCCATTCAGTTTGACCTCTTAAGTAGGTGAATTTTTGGATGTCACTGAGCTCTGCATTGCTGTGGACACTACAGTGGAACATATCCCAGAATCCCAGCCATAGAGTGGGATCACTGTCAAACACAGGAAGGGTTATTTTCGGCAATCTTATACCGGCATTTTTATTAATTGCAGCACAATTTGGCTCCTTGTTGTTGTTGTTGTTGTTGTTCCCCAAGCTGCCTGGCCGAACAGCCCCAAGGCCCCGAGCAAGGCCACAACCGAGCGCCCCCACAGAACCCTCCCCGCCGACCACAATAAAGCCTGGGTGACCGAAGCCACTCCATAGCGGGGAGCTTGAGGAGGGCGCGGAAACGCCCGGGAAACCAAAGCCCCACCCAGGGCCCTGTGCCCCTCAGCAATTATGAAGAGAAAGTTGGGGGGCAAGGGAAAAATGTGACGCTTTGGCTTCCAATCTTGGTAGATTGGGAGGTCAATCCACGTTAGAGACGCCGTCACTTGAGATCTAGAAAATATATAAGTAAAAGGAACAGTCAGAGTAAGCTATGGGTATGGCAGAGATTGCTCAGTTCTCACTCTGATAGACCAGCCCATCACCACATGACTAGAACCCAATCCTCTCAGCATCAGCTAGGAAAGGCCCTAGAAAGCCGCCTTTGGCGGGGGGATAGCTCCCCTATTTCAACCCTTTTCGGGGTTGGGCACCCGCTCCTTGTGTTTTAGCTTACCTTTGAGGAGGATGATAACTTTATCAAGACACTCTATATAATCCACGTCTGTTTGTATGTCCGCGAAATACTCGACATCATCTTCATAGAGCGTTTCCATTTCGCGGCGACATAAATTTAAATCTTCGAGCTGTCTTAATACCGAAGCCAATTTAGCCTCAATCGCATCATTATCTGCATCAACTAAAAATTTAAATGATTGGGTTCTAGTCATGTGGTGATGGGCTGGTCTATCAGAGTGAGAACTTAGCGATCTCTGCCATACCCATAGCTTACTCTGACTGTTCCTTTTACTTATATATTTTCTAGATCTCAAGTGACGGCGTCTTGTCTGTGGATTGACCTCCCAATCTACCAAGATTGGAAGCCAAAGCGTCACATTTTTCCTTTGCCCCTCAACTTTCTCTTCATAGTTGCTGAGGGGCACAGGGCCCTGGGTGGGGCTTTGGTTTCCCGGGCGTTTCCGCTCCCTCCTCAGCTCCCCGCCATGGAGTGGCTTCGGTCACTCCAGGCTTTATTGTGGTCGGCAGGGAGGGTTCTGTAGGGGCGCTCTGTTATGGCCTTGGCCTTGCTCGGGGCCTTGGGGCTGTTCGGCCAGGCAGCTTGGGGAACAACAACAACAACAACAACAACAACAACTAAAAATGTAGCAATATCTTTGGTGATCCTAGTCAAACCACTCTTGATACCCCCCTTGCGTCGCTTGTACTGGGACAGTGTCAACGGCATGATGGCAATACACAGGAAATAGAATAGAATAATACTATATCTTACCTATTTATTAGTGGCCCCTCCATCATTGACGAACATGCCTATTACATAAGGCACCCTCTTCAAACACTCATCCGCCGTAGTTTGAATCTACCGCGCAGAGCATTTAAAATTTGAGGAGCCTTCATCATGAGCGCACGCGACCTCACTCATGGCTTCAGTCATAATGAATTGGGTTCTCACTACGAAAAAACTTCGTAAAAAAATAAAAACAAAAACAAAATAAGAATAACTATTCAATAAGCTTTCCATCATATCGTGGATGTACTTGTGTGGATCTTTTGACCAGACGCTACTGCAGGCGTCATTCTTCCTTCTCTGCTCTGCGCTCAGCCTGCCCGGACGTGTCTCCCCACGCTCCGCGGGTTCCGCATTTGTTGCGTCCCTAGTGAGTTTTTTCTCATTTGTTTACTCCGGGATGTATCGAGTAAGGTTAGGATATGCGTAGCAGGAGTGTCCTGGGCTAGTTGCCCGCAGTGCAGTGTATTTTGGGTCGTGTGTTTGGGGCATCTATTTCGGATGTTCCCTCGTGGTCCTGTTGTGGACAGGTGAACTTTTTCACAGTTAGCTAGCTTTGTGATGCAGGCGGCTTTCTTTACGCGTTATTGCTTCCTTTTATCTTTCTGATGAGGTAGCGTATTTTTGCTGACGTTCCCAGCGTATTTTTCTTCACTTAGTGAAGTTTTTTCTGGGTCCCGAGTCAGTTCTTCCCTTTGCCGGAAGTGTTTGCTACAGTGGTGTGTTGGCGGTGGTTCCTGTTGTGATATAATTCAGTGCTTTTTGTTTATATTCCAACATATTACTGTCTGCCTAGGCCTAGCCAGCCTCTCGTAGCTTTACCACATATACAAGTGTTATTGATTTATTTTCTAAATATGTACTACTGTGTCATGTGTGTCCTGGTTTAGTTGTGTATTGGCTAATTCCACGGACTATTTATGTGTCCTGGGGGAGTTGTGTATTGGCTAATTCCATGGACTTTGTTGGGCCCGGCGTTAGTTGTGTTTTGGCTACGCCTCGGTCCGGTGTTGCGTTCAGATGGTATCTGGACGGGGTGGGTTTTTTCCGGCGGGTTTTTCTCGGTTTCACCTTGATAACCCCGGCTGGTTGCCGAGTTTTGGCCACGCGTGGTTTAAAAAACAGGCTTGTTTCCCCGGCGAGTGGTGTCTGTGGCTCCCCAGGACTGCGTCTCTGGGGTGCCTGTTTCAGGCTCCTTATGACTCCCGGCGGGTTGGCTGTACCCATCTAACAGTGTTCATACGGACACGTGTTGTTTGTAGTTTTTTCGGTTTTGCAAAAGCCAATATAAAACTATGCTGTTGTTGTATTTCCTCCCCGGCGATCTTTTACAAAGAAGTGGGGATAGGAACAATTGGGGTTAACTTTTAAACTTTAAATCACCCGGCGGGTGCAACCTGGAAGGGTGGGATGACCGAATTTGCAAAATTCAGTTTAGTTGACCAGACAATTGAGGGATGCATTGTGTATCGCCTCCTTCAACATACGGCACTTTAGGGCACAATTGGGGTTAACGTTTTTCAACTATTATTCTCACCCGGCGGGTGCTCCTTAGTAGGATGGGAATAACGAATTTACAATTCAGTTAGTTAACCAGACAATTGAGGGATACGTTTTGTATCGCCGCCTTCATCATACGGCGATCTAAAAAGATACTTCGGCAGAAGTTAGATCTCGTATATTTGTCAGGCTTCCCAGTTTTTTATCTACGAGATAATTCGGGGGCCGGCGTCTTTTTTAGTTTTTTTTTTCCAAAATTGAATCTTGAAACAAACACCACCGGAAAGACTTAATCAGTTATAAACGCCATGATGGTCTTTATATATTATGTCGGAGGGTATTCATAAATCTTTTGGACAAATTAAGATATTCTGAAATCTTTTACTTAGGAGACCCCACCGCGTAGCGAGCTGTGGTCGTTGAGTATTACGTCTCGTTACCCGGTGGGTTATTTAACACTTGTGTGCGAACATGATTGGGTTAACCTTATGAGCATTAATTCCTGGAAATTTTCTTTTTTTCCAGAGCTGGGTCCCGACGGGTCTATGCAGAACCTTGAGTAAGTTTCCCTCCAGTGTCTGTCATGACTTCCGTTGCCCCGGTTTTTGCTTTGCTTTAGCTGAGCCAGCCGTCCGGCTGGCTCAGTTGATAGCGTGCCTGAATCCCATCTTGAAGGTCTAGCGTTCAATCCCCGCTCAGATTGAAAAGTTTTTCTGGGATATAGCCGGCGGTTACCATCTCCCCATGAGCAAGGGGGATGGGTAATGGTCTCTGGTAGACTGAAGAAAGCCAAGCGCTTGTGAATCCTCGAAGGAGGAGAACGAGCGCTATATAAGTAACCAGACGATTATTATTTTATTATTATGCATTAGGCCCTCCTGTTCAGGTATCCCTACTTTTGCGCACACCCTTTGTATAAAATGTGTTAATATGTCTCGTTTGGTGTGGGTTACCTTTCCGGCGTTTTTCTCGTTGCTCCGAGAACACCGTTTTTTGTTTACCGAGTTTTAGTCAGGATGGCTAAAATAGGTAAGTTACCCCGACGAGCTTGGTCTCTTGAGGGCTCATCAGAGACTGCGTTTTCTATGGTCGATCCTGGGATCAGGCTTCCTGTGTTATTCATTGCTTTATGCATTACGCCCTCCTGTAATGTCTCGTTTGGTGTGGGTTACCTTTCCGGCGTTTTGCTCGTTGCTCCGAGAACACCGTTTTTGTTTACCGAGTTTTAGTCAGGATGGCTAAAATAGGTAAGTTACCCCGACGAGTTTGGTCGCTTGAGGGCTCATCAGAAACTGCGTTTTCTGTGGTCGAGCCTGGGATCAGGCTTCCTGTGTTATTCCCGGCGAAGGGGGCTCCACACAGTTATCTAGGTGACCATGCTGACACCTGTTGGACATGGTTTTCTCGGCTTTTCAAAGCCATTGAAACAATGCTGTCTGTTTGTTTGGTCTTTCCCTCCCGGCGACCTTTTTACAAAGAGGTCTGGGGCAGGTATAATTGGTTTGACATTGCATATAAAACCCGGCGGTTGTACCTTCGGGTGGTTATATTAACGGATTTGCGATTCGCGATAATTTGCCAAACAATTGATTGATACAATAGGGTATCACGGCCTTCAAGACGGCGATCTATGAGCTTCTGGGAGAAGCCGGATTAGAGATAAAGATAGGCTTAGACTTTTTATGGGATAAAAAGATGCCTGAATCTTACTAGTGTTTCAAGTGTAAAAGGATACTTGAAAGACTTCATCTTTAAAAAAGATATGCTTCATCTTTACGAGGATTCAGAAGTTATGCTTAATTCTTTTGGACAGGTAAAAGATATGCTGAAATCTTTAATAAGCCATTGAAACAATGCTGTTTGTTTGTTTAGTCTTTCCCTCCCGGCGACCTTTTTACAAAAAAGGTCTGGGGCAGGTACAATTGGTTTGACATTGCATATAAAACCCGGCGGTGGTACCTTCGGGTGGTTATATTAACTGATTTGCAATTCGCGAAAATTTGCCAAACAATTGATTGATACAATAGGGTATCACAGCCTTCAAGACGGCGATCTATGAGGGCTTCTGGGAAAAGCCGGATTAGCGATTGAGATAGGCTTAGACTTTTTATGGGATAAAAAGATGCCGGAATCTTACTAGTGTTTCAAGTGTAAAGGGATACTTGAAAGACTTCATCTTTAATAAAGATATGCTTCATCTTTATGAGGATTCAGATGATACGCTTAAATCTTCTGGACAGGTAAAGATATCCTGAAATCTTTAATATGAAACTAAAGGAAAAACGAAAAGTAGTGGTGGAGTGCTACGGTTCGTTGACCGGCGGTTTTGTGGCACATATTTTGTACCATTTTTTGGGTGTAACCCTATGAGCATTAATCCCCGGAAATTTCTCTTTCCAGGGCAGAGTTCCGGTGTTGCACCAGGTGACCAGGTAGTTCCCGGGGGCGGGGTAGTTTTCCCCCAGTCTCGGTCATGTCGGCACTTGAACCTCTCATTGCTGTATGTTCAACGCCGTTAAGCTCAGGTATCCCTATATTAATTTTATTTGTTAATGAAATAATTTAATAACTGATTCATAATAAACATATATATTTTCTATGATTATATTATGATAATATTGTTTATTTATAGTAATTTATTTTAATACAATTAAATATAAATTAAATTAATTAGTATACTTTATGATTTTGCTCACCAGCTCTGCTTTCAATGTGTTAATGAGCTATGGGAGCTTTTAATTATCATAAACCTTTACAGGGCTCTCTTTCAGAGAGTATACCGAGCTCGCAAGCGAGGGACAGCCACAGCCAAGGTATATGGCGATACTCACAGTCCTGGCAGGACAGAACACATCCCTTTGTGACTCAACTAGTGCTGACGTCCACCGGGATGCCGATGTACCATCTTCTATCTCAGTTTTAACATGGCAACATGTGGAGGTCCCGGCTTCGGCGGGATCTTCCCATGATAAACCAGACTTAACGGATAAAGAACAACGATCTCTGGTCTCAGAGATGGAGGTTGAAGAGTCCAGTCACCTTCTAGGCGACTCTCGGGGTACTGTCGAATCTCCACGGAGTTCGTCATCGGCTAGGTATGTACCGGCGGAAGAGATTGATGGACTACTATTGAATGCACTTAATAGGTTCTTTGGCCCTACGCCGGAAACTCCTTTTGATACGGGAGATCCCGCGATGTCGACGAATGTGCGACCTCTGGCTACATCCTTTGCTTTAGCTAAAATACCTAACCATCCGCTTGTGTCAGTGTTAAGGAAATGTTTTGGATGTTCATATTAAGGACATTCCAAGTTATTATAACCATGACTTATTCTTCCCACCAAATCCCTCCAGAACGCCATTCTTGGTTATCTCTTCCGGTTTTTGGTGCCGGCGGAGTCCCCTCTGCTTGACTGCCACTCCCCAAATAATCAATTTGGGCGAATTATAAGCTCCTTTAGCACGTCTTCCCCAGCTTACATAGACCGCGAGTTTAGGTTAAGAGGGAAAGCGTTTCAACTGTTTTCGCAATATCTGGTTCCCAGCAAGTAACAAAGTCTCTGTTACGCTCTTCTCAGGCAATAGAAGCCACGGAAGTCAGGAAAGCCATTGAACTTTCCCGGCGCTTGCTTCTCCAGACTTCCATCCAAGTCTTTAGGAGATATTCGGACGGCCTTATTAGAGGCAGTTCGAGCAAGGCAGGATCTGAGGATGTTCGTAGTGAAGAAACTTCTTGACCGTATTGCAAGCCAAGTAGTTCTGTCTCCAGTTCTAATTGCTTCTTTTATTTCACCAGCAGTTTGGAAGACTGTTTTCAATTTGGCACAAGCATTCAAGCAAGGTCCCCGCAAGCCCTGATGCCCTTGTTAGAACAAGGGATCAGGGTCTGGTGGTATCTGGGCGACTAACTGGTGGTGGCAGAAACAGAAAACTTACGCATCATTCATGTCTACGTTACGTTAAACCATCTCTTATCTCTCGGATTCAAGGTCAACTTAGTAAAAGTCAAACCCTTGTTCCCCCACGAGTATTTCAGGGGATAGGGCTGGTCGAGGACACAGCTTCTCTCACTCTGAGTCAGAGTGTGGACACTCGAAACAGATTTCGCAAAAACTGTTTATGTTTCTCCACAGTCTGACTACGACACAGAGACTTTGGGAATCTCTAGTCGGTTCTCTCAACTGGGTTCAGCTAACTGTTAAGTTGGGCCGGTTGTAAGTCTAACGTTTAATCTTGGAGGGCAACAAATTTTTCCCACTATTACCGGCGGGGATAGTATGGCCTATCCCAACGTTATTACACAACTTACTAGCGGTTTGGGCGACGAGAGAAATGTTGCACGAAGTCATGTCATGAACCTCTCCTCCGCCGTCGGTATGGGTGGACATGGATGCGTCAGGAACGATAGGTTGGGGCTTTTAGTCAAACCTCGGGCATCAGGGTCAAATGTTTTGGTCCCATTTAGAAATCTTCCACATCAATGTCAAAGACTTACTAGTCCCCTTATCTGTCCTTCAGGCTCACGGCTCTGCTTTACGGGGTAAGTCGGTGGCCTTCAGAATGGACAATCTGAATGTGGTTCACTGTATTCAGAAACAAGGGTCAATGAGATCTCGGAAGTGGCTAAACGTGTCAGAAAAGATTTTTATACTAGCCAACAGGCTGGACATTCATCTTCACGCATCTTATCTCCCAGGCGTAGCAAACGTCTGGGCAGACGCTCTGTCTCAGAGACAAAGCACATCAGTAGAATGGGCACTCTTGCGTGTGCGGAGCATTACCATCCACAAGTGGATTTGTTTGCGTCTGAGAAAACTCACAAACTCCCACTGTACCTCACCCGCCGGACGATAACGCCGGCGGGCGGACCTGACGCTCTGATGACGGACGAGAACAGGTTGAGTTCCATTTATCTATTTTCCGCCGCCAGACGCGTCTCTAATGTGCCACGTAGTCAACGAACTACAGGATTAGCGAGGCGTAGTCTCGCTAATCGCGCCCCTGTGGCCGGCGCAGTGTGGTACCAGCATTTGAACACGTGGTGCACGCACCCGGTGTCACTCCCGGTCGGGTTGTTCCACTTGGAACACAGTTGGCAACCTAGAAACCTCGCGGACTTGTTCATTATGGACATTCAGGAGGCCAAGTGGCTGGCACCATATGGTAGCGACGTGACCAAGATATTCACGAATCAATATACCCAGTCTACAAAGCGACAGTTTCAATCGCATTGGCAAGCTTTTACGTCTTGGATTCTTAGAACAAAAACAAACTGTGCCCTCGGTGGCGTTGGTTGTTAATTGTTTAATGTATCTGTTCATGCAGAAACATTTATCTGAAATTGATTTATGTGGGCAGGTTTTAAACTCCGCCCACCTCCCCGTCAGCTCAGGCCTTCATGGTCTCTGGACAAAGCATCGTCGTTATTCTCGTTCCCGTATGTACCAATGACTGCAGATTTTACAAAAGGGCAGTATTCCTTATGGCTTTGGCTACCGGGAACAGAGTATCTGAGCTGGCGGCGATGAGCAACACACCTAATTGCCTCAGGTTTGATAGGCTTCATGAGTGTATTCACATTGCACCTTCCCCAGGATTCATAGCCAAGAATGAGCACAGTGAACACGTGTTTTCAGAGTTCACGGTGCTGGCATTGAAAAGGGGAAAGGTGCACCATCTTTTTTGCCCAGTGTAAGCTCTGACCAAATATTTAAGAATGGCACCTCTAAATCACCAGGGTGCTTTATGGGTCGCAAGTCCGGGTGAACGCTTGATGGAGCGTACACTGGCTTCTCTCTTGGTCGAGGACTTTAAAGAGAAGAATCCCAGCGTTGTGGGTCAGACCCACGATTTACGCAAGGGGACAGCCTCTTTACGTTTCCTTAATAATCTTTCGATGGAAGTTATTAAGTCCACACAGTTGTGGGCCTCTAATCAGGAGTTTTTGACTCAATACCTTTCAGTAGCTCTAGACAAACCTTCCTTGCCATGTATAGCTTTACGGCAGAGGGTCTAGGTGGCCCTTTTAGTCACGTTTTGTTTAAATTCAAGAAAAAGGGGGGGGGGAAGGGTGCAGTCAGTGTGACATAGGACACCCTAGACCCCTCCGGAGTATGTGTTCGGAACATACGAGCTGTGATACTGTTTGTAGGCATTGTATTATAAAATTTCTCTGTAGTATTCATTGCAGGAAATTGTGCTAAAGGCCAATAGTAGTGTTACAACAATTCTTGTTGTAAGTAGCCTTGGCTGTGAAGCATTAGATTTTTGAGATATCTCGGTAGTTGCAACTACGACTTTTACTTTTGAAGTAATTACTTCTCCATAAGTACACGAGTTCAGTACTTCTACGAATGTAAAAGAATTCATTTTTGTTTGGTTATTTTTAGGAATATATCCATTAGTTAATGGGGTTTATATGTGCACATGTAAACTTATAAGTTTTTAGTTTTCACCACTTACTTTAAGTGGGGTGCCTTCTTAACTAGCAGATCTGTGTACAGAGTCTCAGAGTTGACCCTTTTTCAAGCAGGCTTCTTTGAAGCACGCTCCTGCTTGTACCCCTTTTTGAAGATTTAGGCTGTATAAAGTTTATGCACCCGAATATCTCTTTTTTTTTTTTACAAAAGTAAGAATACTATGTGGTTGTTTGATTATCTGCTTTTCTAGAGTTATGATATGATTACGAATGTCCCCCTCCAGTCTTAGAAATCAGGCATGTTCGTCAATGATGGAGGGGCCACTAATAAATTATAGGTTTGACTCCTGTAAGGAGATAAAGAAAACCTAATATTTAGTAGTGGCCCCGTAATCATTGACGACTGGGGCCCTCCCGACCATCCCCTTCCCATTCGTTGATGTATTGAGGATTTTGGTTTACTTGATATGTCAGTGAAGGAAGAATGACGCCTGCAGTAGCGTCTGGTCAAAAGATCCACACAAGTACATCCACGATATGATGGAAAGCTTTTTGAATAGTTATTCTTATTTTCTTTTTCTTTTTCTTTTTTACGAAGTGTTTTCGTAGTGAGAACCCAATTCATTATGACTGAAGCCATGAGTGAGGTCGCGTGTGCTCATGATGAAGGCTCCTCAAATTTTAAATGCTCTGCGCGGTAGATTCAAACTACGGCGGATGAGTGTTTGAAGAGGGTGCCTTATGTAATAGGCATGTTCGTCAATGATTACGGGGCCACTACTAAATATTAGGTTTTCTTTATCTCCTTACAGGAGTCAAACCTATAATATGGACGTAAAGCGCACTCAGAAAATTAGCTGACGCCAATAAAGGCAAGATATAGGGAACCCCGACTTAAACGTAATAATTAATTAAACGTGTGATGTCGGGGTAGGGCAAAATAAGCGGGAAATATGACGCGGAACGCAATAATAAAAGTAAACGGACAATGCATAAGGATCTCCACACTTAAATTTAAATAGTAAACCTTATATTAAATGCGGCAATTTTGTTGATGTAGGGCAATAATGAGGGAAATAGGCTAAGATGCAAAGCGCAGTAATAAAAGTTAACGAATGCCTACCATCTCCACTCACAAAATAAAAGTAATTAACCTTACATAATATTCGGCAAAATGTTGTTAGAGTACAGTAAACCCTCGCTATCTCGGACCTCTAAAAGTCGGAAACCCGCACTTCTCGGACTGGCATCGGCCTCTCGGAAAGTTTGCCGTACAGTATATCTCAGAAAATTCCGAGATGTAAGGGGAAAACTCCGAGGGCCCACATGGTCTGTCGGACAGGTGTCATATATCTCGGAAAATTCCGAGATCTAAGGCTACAGTGAGGTGGAGAAGGACAGTGAAATGGAGAAGGAAAGTGATATTTATAATACAGTAAACTTCCGTTAATCCGACGACCGATGATTCGAATCTCCCAATAGTCCGAATTTTTCAATTTGAGGCCAAATCCGAATTCTCCCGATGGTCCGAATTTCAAGAAGTCCCAAAGTCCCCTTTTTGAGGCATTAGGCCACTCAAATGACACATAATGGAGCACACACATATCATATGTTCATGAATTCACTTTAAAAGTTTACCATTGTCATTGTAGCCTATTACCTACTTCAAAACATTCAGATTAATGGTCAAAGGAATCTGCTGATATAAACGTCTTCTTCTTCTTCCGTCTACTAGCAAGTTTGTCTTGCTCTTTAAGATCAGATGTGGTTCGGGAAGTAATGCCTTAACAACGGCACCTCCCTGAGAAGTTCTTGTAATTTTCCTTTTGTGATTTTCCTTTTGTGATGTGCTCTGTTATATTATATTGTATTGAAAGCACCCTTGTCTTGTTGTCTTGAAAGCACCCTTGGGACGCTCCGATCACTGAACTATAAATAGTAGCGTATCGGAACGTCCAAAGGTGCGTTTTCAAGCTCAAGGCTAATACATCCAAAGGTGCATTTTCAAGCTCAAGACTGAATGAATCAGTCTTGAGCTTGAAAATGCACCTTTGGATGTAAAATTACAAGAACTTCTCAGGGAGGTGCCGTTGTTAAGGCATTACTTCCCGAACCACATCTGATCTTAAAGAGCAAGACAAACTTGCTAGTAGACGGAAGAAGAAGAAGACGTTTATATCAGCAGATTCCTTTGACCATTAATCTGAATGTTTTGAAGTAGGTAATAGGCTACAATGACAATGGTAAACTTTTGAAGTGATTTCATGAACATATGATATGTGTGTGTGCACCATTGTGTCATTTGGGTGGCCTAATGTCTCGATGTTTTCGTCATACACAGGTTCATAGGGGTAAAGTCCGATAATCCGAAAAATCCACTAATCCGAACGAGGGCCGGTCCCCTGCCCTTCGGATTAACGGAAGTTTACTGTATATGTCTGCTGGATACTGTACAGGTACTGTAATTTATCTTGAATCTACGTTGTTAGTCATAGGGAAGTCTGTTTTCTCTGGTGGCTCGGACTCCCTCTTCCAATTCGGACATTTTCCTCTCCTAAGTCGGACATAAGTCGGACTTCGGACATCTCGGAAAATCGGACATTTCGGACTGGGTCTCCCCCCAATTAGTCCGAGATAGCGAGGGTTTACTGTACACTAAGGAAGGTGAGGCCAAAAGGATGTAACAAGCCAATATAAATTGTAAACATATAATAAACTAGGCTAGCCCAAAATGTTTGTGGTAATTCTATCTATTGCCTGACGCCGTGATCCCCGAAGGGGTGGCCACGAACGAACCGCCCCCATGCACCTCTGTCCCCAGTCAGTCGACGCCCCTCCCCCCAACCAGCACCGCCTTCGTTCATGTAGTTCCTCACTCCATCCTTCCACCTCATATTCGGTCTACCTCTCCCTCTCTGTCCCTCCATCTCACTCTCGTACACCCTCTTAGTCATTCTCTCGCTTTCCATACGTTCCATATGGCCGAACCATCTCAAGTTGTTCCTTTTCACACTTTCCAGCACATCTACCTCCACACCACACCTCCTTCTTACTTCCTCATTAGTCTGTCTATCCCTCCATGTAACTCCGCACGCACTCCTTAACCTAACAAGTGCGCATGGGGGTAATTGAAAACGTCCCCCTGTGCTGACGTATTTGAGGTGTTTCCGTCACTAAAATATTCATTGTACCATTAATAGCATTAATAATTATCCATATGCGCCTATTATGGGTTGATTATAAAGGTATTAACCTGAAACAACAATAAAACGAGTGAAAACAGCGTTTGGATGGTCAAAATCGGAGATATAGCCCGCGAGTTGTATAATGTATGGGTGAGGCAAACTGCTTTCCCGCCAATTTCCCCCAAGGCCACTGAGACACAGTCGATCGATACTCTCTCTCTCTCTCTTGCACTCGCTTGCCATCAGTGATGACAACACCCTGCTTGCAACTCGCTAATGTTAGCACGAAAATATACCTCAGAATAAGGGAATAATAGGGAAAATAGGTGATAACTGAAGGAGAGGAGGAAAGTGGGGAAGGAGGGGAGGTAGAGGACTGAGATTTTGCATGGCCCAGGGGCCAAAAAAAAAATAAAAAAAATAAAAATAAAAATAAAAAAATAAAAAAAAAAATTCGATGTCAAAAGTTGATTTTTTATTTTACTTACTCTCAAGAGTCTTCCCGCAGTCCGCCGGGGGAACTCTTAAGAGTCTCCCCGCAGCTCCCGGGTTAAGTAATTCATTTCCACTGCTCTCACTCCGAGTCTCTCAACCAACGTCCATGCTTCGCTTCCGTAAGTCAGTGTCGGGATTACCACACTGTCATGCAAGGACTTCTTCACTTCCATACTGACCACCCTATTTCTTGTTACTGCTTTTAGCGTTCCTACAACCCTCTTCCCCTGTTGTACCCTCTCCCGCACTTCTTCATCCATAGTCCCATCTTTACTCAACACACTGCCCAGATACTTAAAAGAGTTGACGATCTCCATAGCCTGACCGTTCAGCTTCACCTCACACTCTGTGACTTCACCCCTTTCGAAGACCATAACCTTGCTCTTCCCCGTATTTACCTTCAAATTCCGTTTTTCGCACACTGTTCGAAACTCATTTACCAGACCCTGCAACTCCCATTCATTATCACTCATCAGAACTGTATCATCCACAAACAGCAGTATAGGTAGCTTCCACTCAATTCCCTCCCTTTTCAGCGATACACCAACATCCACTGCTCTTGATAGGATTTCTTTCATGACTCCATCCATATATACAGTAAACAACCACGGGGACATCACACACCCCTGTTTCAAACCAACATTCAGGTCAAAGAACTCGCTCTGCTCACTCTCCACACGTACTGCCACCTTTGCACCCTCATACATGCTCTTCACTGCTTTCAGCAACTTGCCCTCTACTCCGTATATTCTAAGTACTTTCCACAAACCTTCTCTATCCACTCTGTCATAGGCCTTCTCCAAGTCCATAAAGGCAACATACACATTTTGTTTCTTCTCCAGATACTTCTCCACAACACAATTGGGTAAAAATCTGATCTACACATCCTCTTCCCTTCCTAAAACCTCCCTGCTCGTCGCCTATCCATTTCTCCGTTCTCACTCTCACTCTCTCAATCACTACCCTACTGTATACCTTCCCTACTACGCTTAGAAGACATATTCCTCGGTGGTTACCACACACTCCTCTTTCCCCTTTGCCCTTATATAGGGGGACTATTATGCCAGTCTTCCAGTCATCGGGTGCACTCCCCTTCTCCCATGCTAGTTTGCACATTTTCCATACCCATTCTATCACTATCTCACCACCATACCTCAACATTTTCCCACACACTCCATCTGTTCCTGGTGCTTTCCCCAACTTCACTCTTTTCATGGCTTCCCACACTTCTGACCTGATCCCCACCTCCTCCTCCACTACTTCTCTTCTTCTCCCTCCCATACCATATCCAGCTATGTTTGCTGGCTCTTCATTCCTTACATTTAGCAACTCACTGAAGTACTCCCTCCATCTTTCGACTCTCTCTTGCTTCTCGGCTAGCATTCTCCCATTCTTATCTTTCACACCCTTACTGTTTCCCTTGCTACCTTCCCTAACTTTCTTGACTTCTTTCCAGAACAGTTTCTTACTCTCCCTCCATTTTACACTCGGATTCCTTCCAAATTCCTCATCTACTCTTTTCTTACTTTCCTTCACTACTCTCTTCACCACCCTCTTACTCTCCACGTACCTCGCTCGTTTCTGTCTCTCGGAATCTTCATTCCCTCTACTACCCAACCACTCTCTATATGCTTTCTTCTTTTCTTCCACAGCTATTCTTACCTCTTCTGTCCACCATGCTGTACCTTTCACTCCCCTCCCTCTTCTCCTCACTCCACACACCACCTCACATGCAGCACAGATCTCATCCTTAAACACCTTGCTCATCTCCTCCACTTCCTCCATAACTTCCAGGTCGAACCCACCTAGTCGTCTTTCCACTGCTCTCCTGTACTCCTCCCTGACTTCCTCCTCCTGCAACCTCTCCACCCTCCTCACCATTCCACCCTCCTCTCGCCTCCCTCCAGCTCTCCTCACCCACTTCTTTTGTATCCTAACCTTAGCTACCACTACATAATGATCAGACAGACCCCCTCCAATACCCCTATACACCCTAGCATCCATCACAGATTTCTTCATTCGTTCATCCACACATACATAATCAATCAATGACTTTCGTTCCACCACTGTCTTATCCTTCATCGTCAACATCCGTTTCCACGTGTACCTGTGGATCATTCTGTGTCGGAAGAAGGTGTTGGCTATCCACAGCCTCCTCCCCACACATACGTCCACAAGTGCACTACCATTCCCATTCACCTCTGATGGTACCCCCCACCCTCCCACCACTCCCTCAACTTTCCTATCACCCACCTTACCATTCATATCCCCAATCAGAAATATTCTTTCGTTCTTGTCAAACTTCTCCAGGCACGCCTCCACATTCATCCAGAACTCCTCTTTCTTTCTTTCAAGTATATCCTCTGTCGGGGCATACACGCATACAATCACCCACGTTTGTATTCCTACTTTCATTCTCACCCACACAATCCTTGAACCCATAGACCCATACTCTCTTACACATTCCTTCCATTTGCTACTTACAAACAAACATGCACCTTCTCTCGCTGTTCCTTCACTCACTCCAGCACACACACCCATTCCATACTCCCACTCTCTCACATCTGAACCTTTCCATTTGGTCTCTGTCATTCCACATACATCCAGCCTGGCATTCACTAACACTTCCAGAACCTCTCTCTCTTTTGTGCCATCATTCATGCCACTAACATTCCACGTAGCCATTCTCAGAATGTCCGAAGGCATGTCCTTAGTCGGTCGTGGTTCGTCAACGTTGGTTCCGTCCGCATCCGAGGCTGTTCGTTCGTTTTTCTTTGCTTAGATATTTTTTCCGGGTGGGGGTCGCAAGCCCACCGACCCAACCTCTTTAGTCGCCTCTTACAACACGCAGAAGGCACATGGGGCATATTCTATTTCCTAACCCCCAGGGTGGTAATTACCCCCTTTAAATTTAGTTAAGACCGAATAAATTCAATTTAACCCTAATAATTTTACTTTACATTAATTTAATTGTTGCAATTATATACCTTGCCTATAGCCTACCACCTAATTATTGTTGACGTGGCTCGCCCAGGCCGCAGAAGACGCGATAGTGTCCACCCTAGCCCCCCCTTGGGCAAAGTTACCACCAGGAAAAATGGGTGGTACATCGGCTGGCGGCGGCCCATATGGCCGGGTAAAATAAGCGGGACCCGGCGGAAATTAGGCCACAGACAACAAACACCAGCCCACAAACCTACAGGGGCACCAGGGAAGCGGAACTAGGGAACAGAAAGAAGGAATAGCTAGGAAATCGTAGACAATATGAAAGCAGAAGAAAGAAAAGACAAAGAAGAAAAAGACAGCATAAGGCAAAAGTCAGAGGTATCGAAGGACCATTTTGTGAGAATTCGATAATAAACAAAGCGGAATTTACCTATAAACTCAAAGGAGTTAACTTACTTTTATTGGTTGATAGGGATAGATAGCTCAATGATAGTGGTAGGAATAGATAGAAGATATAGTGGCCACTAAGATATAAGAATTAGGATGACTTAGCAGGAAACAGGTGGTTGTATTGGAGCGGCTAGAAGGAGATCTTGATGAGGTCGTAGCTAAAGCGATTCTAGTTTGTCTTGGAGCGAGGGACCCTCAGGTTCCCGAATATGACGCATGCGCAGTTATCTTATCTACCTATGCGTCATTTAACTAACTACAAGATATACCGGATTTATTACAATGACAACCCGATATAATAATGGATAATAAACCCATAAAGACTTAATACTAAATAGTATATATCTTTTATATAGATAGCCTATATAACTTAGCCTAATACTGGCGCCTAATTTGAACTTCCAGTATGTTAACTTAACCTAAACTGTCGAGTTACTTACGAGTCTCGACAGTGTACATGTATATCTATATCAGATAATATTTCCTTATAACTATAACAAAGGTAAATTAACAAAACCCACATACCGTATACATTTATCTTATAGGCCTAAAGTAAATACAGTATCTTGAAAATTAGCCACTGAGAAGCATGCAACCATCTTTTAGTACTTTTAAGAGTTTCTCACCGGGTACCCCCGTGAGGGTCCCGGAGAAAGCTTAACGCGACCCCAAATATATAAAAGTACATCCTAGGGTGAAACCCTTTACTTAGTTCCTAGGGAACGTCATTAAAAATGGAACCATTTAAAAAGAAAAAGACAAATTTTAGTGTAAAAGAGTAGATTTCAAAAGAACTGTACTAGTTAATCATCTAGCGCGCTGTTATACAGTCTTACCTTGCACGCGTCCGCGAGCCGGTCACGCTGGGTACAAACGTCCTTCTGGTGGTTGCGTCCCGCTGTGTAGGACATGTTTTTTGTGGTGCTCTCCGTTTATGCGTCTCTTCATCTGTTTCTCTTGCTGCTGCCTCTACAGTGAGTCTTTATTGCTTTATAAGGAGGGAGACGTCATAGATAAGTGTTTTATATTGAGCATTTTCAAGGGGAGCTGAGACACGTCCGCGGGACGCTACCACTTGCAACTACCATTTATTTTTCTTATATGTTTTATTGATTATTTCTTTCTTTCTCTTTCTTATATTATTCTGTTACGTCATTTAGGCTATGCTAGTTAGAATGCCTCTCTTATCATTTATCTAGGTTCCGTTAGCTGTTGTCTAGCGGTAACCAGGTTTTCGAGAATATTTTTCCTCAGCCGTTTTATAGGAGTCCTATTTTCGATGTTATTATCATTCCAACTGTACAGTAGGGTTTCGTAAGATGCGAGATCAGAAGATGCGAGGACCCGCAAATAATAGATTAATTATTTTAAGATGCGAGACTGACCATAATTTGCGAATCGGAGGCTCAAAGTGGGCTAAATCCAAGGAGAAACCTTAAGATGCGAACATTTTTTTTTAAATGCGAGCCTTAGGTGGGACGTTTTTCCGTATTTTTACGTGTATCGTAAGATGCGGTCGCATCCATCGACCATAAACTCGCATCTTACGAGACGCTACTATATCTCCATGACAAATTCCTGTTAATCGTTGCATTTCTTCTTTTGCGTCAATAATGAGAATTCTTTTTTATCACTACGCGCATTTTGCTTATAGCCTAACCTTTCACCAAATGACTTCGCACTATCAGCTCGCTTCCAAGATGGCGGACATTGTTCGCTCGCGATATTTTTAAGCTATCCTGAAATTTCTAAATACACTCGACCCTCGAATCTGCGGACCTCCAAACAACGGATTTCGGATTCAACGGACTCTGTCAGTAGGCGGACAATCCATCCGGACCGGACCAAAGGTCCGGTGCTTCATAGATTTGTCCGCTAAGTGGCAGTGCGATTTACTCTTAGGCCTAGGCCTAGGCTATAGATATTCACAAAACCCCAACTGAGCTGCTTGGATAGCGAGAATATCCAAGGTATATTTAATAAACTTATATTAACCGAGTAATCTTGACCAAACCGATATGTAAACCTCATATCTCTTGTGTTTTGCTTTGTTTATTGGTGTGACGAACGATCCGCCACACACACACATGCACGCACACGCACACACACACACGCACACACACACGATGGGTATCATATGGTTCACCTAAGCTGATGGCTACCTAAGCCTTCGGGCGAGACGGTACCGTCTATAGTGAGAATGGTACCATACAGATCCACCCTAAGCCTTCGTTTCCGATGTCGCCAATTGGCTAAATACAGACTACACACACATCCACAGCCATTTCAACAGTACATAAAACACTTAACATGCATTTTACGCAATACATTCCCAGTTAAGGAGGCGCGATAATAATGAGCTTAGCTCGCATTGCGTGGATTCCCCTTGACGAACAAGTAACTGAGTAACACGCACACAAGCTGCCAACGCTGAGGGAGAGGAGAGAGGTGACATGATCATGATGTTTAAGTGTGTGAAAGGTTTTGAGAAGATCGACAAGGGAGATTTTGTGGTGAGGGACGAGGGAAGAACCAGGGGTCATGATTGTAAGTTGAGGAAAGTTATATGTAAGTCTGATGTAAGAAAGTTCAGCTTCCCGTATAGAAGCATTGAGTGTTGGAATAAGTTGGATGGGGAGGTGGTGGGAGCAAGAAATATCCAAACTTTTAAAGCAAAATTGGATAAATGTAGAGAGAGAGACAGGACAACACGAGCTTAGGCTCAAATCCTGTACAGTGGAATCTCCAATCTCGATCATAATTGGTTCCCACAAATACCGATCGAGATTCGAAATATCGAGATGCGAAGTTAACTTCTTATGGGAAAAAATACAATCAGTTCCAGCCACTTGCCGACTAACCTACATCAAATCTGTCAATTTTCACATTTGCCCCCCACAATCACATGCAATATATATAATATGTTAAAATAGATAAAATTAATAATGAAAGAGTTTTATTTTTACCTTATATTTATTGATAAAGAGGTTTGTGTGGTTGATTGTTGGTTCCGAGGCGAACGCAGTTAGGTTACTGCGTCTCCGCACCCGGCGCACAGTCACCGTCATCAATTCTTGCAATTGCTTCCCTCACCCTGTCACCACTAGTACCGGCATTTTATGAATGCGATAAAAAAAGGTCCAGGTAGACGACTTCACAATACAAGTTTTCAAGCGAATGGCGGATGTGTGACTGGTACACCAAGTGGCCGCTAGATCTACCGACTTCAATAAATTTTCCATGGTATAAAGTTTAACCCTCGGTTCCCGGATGACCTCTTGTACGCCCATAAAAAAGCATGTAACAGGTACCCGGAAGGCCTCTTATGCACCCATGACGTCACAGCCTGTGAGCTTGCTGTGCGAGGCGTCGGTCCGACGCATGTAAACAACAGCCGGCTGGACCGACGCTCCGCATCTCCGGCCACAAGAAGGAGAGCGTCGCTTGTTCTTGTGTGCCTGTATGTTGTTGTTCAGTATCGATAAGTGGTGTAAAGTGGCTGGTTTGGCCATAAAGTTATCTCCAATGAAATCATCATCACAGCTCACCCAGTTGACTTAGAGAGCTCTACTTAATGCCATTTTACAGGTAAATAACACAGCTACGCTTGGGGATGCGCGGAAATGCGGGAAGCAGTCTGATTAACGAATATACGGTAGCCTAGCCTAGACGTTTTTCGGCCAAAACACCCGGGTTTCGAGGAATATATATATAATACATAACCGGGGCTGGAGGGTTCAAGTTTTCTTTTGTCTTTACTATTATTATATATTAGATTTTCCTCATACAAATAATAATGTATATTAAAACATGGTAAAGTAATTTTTATTACTACGTAAATGAAAGCGGCAGAGACAGGTTAGACTACCGCTTGAGACGATCGATACTAGCGGTACATTAGTATACAGGTGAACAAAACACAATGACTGTGAGGTTCACACATCGATTTGGTCAAGATTAATCTGTTTATATTAGTATATAAGCATCTAGCATCGATATTTAGCTATTAGCTATCGAGATTAACGTTTTTTCATCGAGATTTGTGATTGGGGAGAGCTTGAAGGTGGCATCGAGATGCGAAATATCGAGATGAGATTGATCGAGATATGTGAGCCTACTGTATACTACAATTAGGTGAGTACAATTAGGTGAGTACACACACATTAACGAGCATGCTCACTCCCGCAAATACAACTAGTGTAAGTACAACTAGTGTAAGTACACAGGGAAAAGGGAAAAGCACAAGGAAAATCACTGGATGTATTCCAGAACCGATTTCACAGGACTACGGGATTTTTTCAAGTCACAAAATTGGGATCAGGTGTTATCTGAAAGTGAAGTAGACAAAAAACTCAAGGCATTCATGGAGATCTATGATACTGGTATAAAAACTTTTGTCAATAAGTACATTAATAACAGAAAAAAAGGAAATCGCAAAGAATGGTTTAACCACGAATGTAGGCAAGCACAGGAAGCAAAAAAACAAAGTCTGGAAAAAGATGAGAAACTGAGATTCGGAAGATAACAGGCAAAAGTATAAAGAGGAGAGAAACAAATACAAAAATGAGGAGGAGGTCTGAGGCAAACCATGAGAAAGGGATAGTGGAGAACTATGAAAAGAATCCAAATTTTTTTTTCAAGTTTGTAAACGGCAAAAGGAAGATAAAAGCCACAATCGTAAAGATTAAAAGTGGAAACAGAATCATAGAAGAGGATACAGAAATTGCGGAAGAACTAAATAGAAATTTTGCATCAGTATTTACAAAAGAAGGAGAATTCATTGCACCAGAAACCAATGAGATAGGTACAGAGGAAATGCCGAAGTCACATTTAACAGAGCAGAGCTCATAGACGTAATGAGTAAGGTGGATCCAAACAAAGCCGCCGGACCGGACGGAGTATCAGGCTGGATTATTAAAGAAAATGCCAAGGAACTGAGTATACTATTATATGATATAATGACCAAATCATTGGACCTATTGGATAGCACCTACAGAATGGAAAAGAGCAAACATTATTCCTATATTTAACACACAAAGAGCGGGTGGGTCGGTAACTTCTACTACCCGCCAAGCGGGTGGTTTTACCCTAAATGGGGTTGTTTCCGTGCTCTTTTTCATGCATAAACAAGACCCAGAGCATAATACAAGTATCTATTCCTGAAAGGGCGTAAACAGATCTTTCCAATGACACCCGAATCATCCTTCTACGACCACTGGTTCTCTTGCAACGATCGTGCAACACGAGTGCAAAAACCCTAAAATAAGGTAATTTCCTTACATAATTCCCTGTGTAGCGAGTGAGAGAGGGTGGAGGAGGGTGTAATAAATTTCAGTCGACCCACGGCGGTGGTGGCGAGCGGTCAGGAAGCAATCTATGCTCCTCGCATCGCTCAGCTCTCTCTCAGAGCACATTACGTGCTCAAAATATGCCGAGCACGCATATGCATATGGGCACTGTGACGCATGTCGAGTATGAGCATGCTGTACAGAACGCCCAGTCAGGCCCCACTCTCGCTAGGATCGTCAGGGCAGGAACTTTGGCTGTAGTCTGTGTAGAGTTTCCTAACTTAGTTTATGTGAGCCGTTGTACTATAAGTATTATAAATATGTATTTTGTTTTCATCTGAGTCAACGAGTTCTATTTTATATCATTAGTTATAAGTGTTGTGTGTGGGACTTATTGGTAATGATGAGAGGAGAGAGAGTGCGTAACGGGGGGGCCCAGTGAGTGCGCCATGCGGCAGGTAGGCCTAACTCCCCTCCTTCCTCCTCCTTCCTCCCTCTCAGTGCGTGGGAAATCCTTTGTCGATCCCAGATTGAGAGAGAATTATTACGTAACGATTGCTAGTGGGCGGTCCTTAAGTAGTTTGAGATATGCCGCTAGAGGGCCGAGTATAAAAAGAGAGGTTCTTGCCACCATTCTTCAGAACTCATCAGGCAGAGCGACTTCTTATATCCCTTGCAACTATATATATTCTTCCGACTGATGTGAACTTTCTCTACTCTCTGAACAGCCTATCTTCTTCCCTTCTCGACCCTTTATAACCTCAATGACCCCTTTGGTGCAGATTTAGTCAGCCAAAGTATTATCGCTTGAGTTCTCACGAGATAAGTGCCTGTTAGATAGCCTATTTTTGGAAGGGTTAACTAGAATAGGATTGATTGATGTTTGTTGCACTCGTATATGCATTTCCCTGTGTGCGATTATTCATGTTCCTGTTTTCTGCTGGTTTAGGCAATGCTAGACTGGGATAGGGTTTCTGAGTTGTGATTTCCTATGAGTACTAGGTTGCGGTTGAACCAGTACAATTGCAACGGAGACGTGGAACGCCTAGGTGGTCTTTCTGACTGTGTACCGTGGGAGTTTAGCACTGTGTTGCGAGTGAGGGCTTTTGCCTATGCCACCCAACACTGTGTTATCTCATTTGCTTGACTTTGAGAGGATCGCCAGGAGAGAACCAGATACTAGTGATCTGGATCTCTCAAGAGAGCATCCCGTCAATTAACTTAATTTGGCCGCACAGTCTTAAGGACCTCGCTAGGCTACGAGCCGCTTGCTCAGCCATTGTCTCTTAACCTTATGTATCCCAGCTAGACTTTGCTCGACCAGCAGATACAGCATAGTATTGAAGCTTCTCCTTATGTATATTATTGTTTCTGCACTATTGATTTCATGTGTGGCACGCTTAGCTACTTCAGAGATTAGTGGCCCACGAGCACAATCTTAGTAGGCTATTGCCAGTGCATTGTCGGAGTACTTCTTCTTAATGTTTGCCATATCCTATTGCTTATTCTTATAATTCTTCTTATGTCAATTTAAAGCCTTTAATTACCAGTGAGTTATTCATTAAATTGCTGTTCAAAATCCGATACTTACTTCTTATGAGTATTCGAGAAGCATCTAACTTATCAGAAGATTCCTTGCTTGATGCTCGAGGACTATTGTTTAACGTAACGTAATAGTGCCGATCCGAAGTAGAGGGTGGAGGACTTCTTAAGTTCTTAGTTCAAGGGTGGATTACTTCGGCTTCGGCCAACACTATTCTTTAGTGTTGTAGTACTTTCTTCTTTGTTTGATTGTTGACCAGACTAGATAACTCCCGTCTTGTTATTAGTCTGTTGTGTGAAACGCTAGTACCGAGTTCTTGTATACCCCGTTATAGCAGATAGAACTCTGGAGGGTAGTGGCGTTTTTTGTTCGGCTGGCAGTACTCTGGGGTTGGGATCGTGTGTTTCCGTTGTGGCAGCGAGCCATACTCGAGTCCTGTGTAAGAGCCCTAGTGTACCCGAGTGCCCGGTCGTAACAGCACGGTTTCTTTAACTCGACATATGTCAAACGCCGATGGTTAAGGGTTAAGGGAGGAAGCAGAGATAAAGCTGCTGGTCTTGAATGTGAGCTATTTGCAGACTCATTTAATCTCACTCAACTAGTCAACCAACCCACCCGTGTACCAGATAATCCTAATCATAATTCCCACCTACTGGACTTATTTTTAACAACCAATTCAGAAAATTATGATGTTACAGTGAGGTCCCCGCTTGGATCTTCTGATCACTGTCTGATACAGGCCACCTGTCTATCACCTACCACACCTTCCCACTCTGAACCTGTTTTGGTGACTAAATGGCATTACGATAGGGCAGACTGGGAGGGTCTTCAAGGTTTCTTTATTGATATTCCCTGGACCTCTTTCTTTTCTAATGATGCACACTCCACCTTGAGCCACATACAAGATTTTGTAAAAATTGGAATGGAAACTTTTATTCCTCATCAAAAGTACAGTAAAAGATCTAATTCACCTAAATGGTTTGACCATAATTGTGCTAGAGTAACTGAACAAAAAGCAATAGCCTACAATGCATACACAAGATCAAAAACACATGAAGTCTTTAATTACTTTAGAAACATCAGAAATCATGCCAAAACTGTATTAAACCTAACTAAATCAAACTTTCTCCACAAGCAGGCAAATAAACTTCTAAATAATCCAAATGATAACAAAATATTTTGTTCTACTCTTAACTCATTCAAATCCAACTTCACAACTGCTTCATCCTTTCCACCATTAAAATCTCCGACTGGCAATCTTGTAAGTGACCCACGAGGTAAAGTTAACCTTCTTGCGGATATTTTCTCCACCAACTCAATCTTAGATGAAATAAATCAAGATGTCCCTGTACTTAATTTTAATTCGCCTGAAATTCCCTCACTTAAGATCCACACCAGACATGTCAAAACTATTTTGCAGAATCTCTCAGTAGATAAGGCTCCTGGTCCAGATGAAATTCCTCCAATAGTACTTAAGAATTGCTCCTTGGTGCTCGCTCCTGTATTGGCAAAAAATTTCCGTCTATGTACCTCATGCTTCCCAGTACCCTGGAAAGAAGCAAACATCCATCCAGTTCCTAAAAAAGGTGCCTCTTCAGATCCATCAAACTACAGACCAATAGACCAACTTCCACTCTTGGTAAAGTCTTTGAAATTATATTAAATAATCAAATAATTAAGCATCTTGAGAATAATAAATTAATCAGTGATAGGCAATATGGTTTTAGACGATGTCGATCAACTGCAGACATTCTTTGCCTTCTTACGCATCAAATCAACCAAGCTACAGACCAACACGGTGAAACACATACAATAGCACTGGATATATCAAAGGCATTTGATAGAGTCTGGCATCAATCCTTATTGTCGAAGATGTCACACTACGGCCTTGCATCATTAGTTCCACTAATTTCTTCTTATCTTCATAACAGAAAAATACGTGTAATGGTAGATGGCCTTTATTCTCAATTTCACTCAATAAATGCTGGTGTTCCCCAGGGATCAGTTTTGGCCCCAACTCTGTTCCTCATTCATATCAATGATCTCATATCTACCACTCATAATCCAATACATTCCTACGCAGATGACTCAACACTCCACAGTTCCTTCACATTTACCAATTCTTTCACCCAACCCGATCTTATAAATTCAAAAATAAGCACTGCAATTTCTCTGAACCAGGACCTTTCTAGAATTGAAGAATGGGGACAAAAGAATCTAGTTTCCTGTAATGCACAGAAAACCAAGTACAGTCGACGCTCGATTTAACGGACTAATAGGGGGGAGACCGAGTCCGTTGCTGGAAAAAGTCCGTAGCTGGAAAATTGCCTTCGTATTTCGCTTTTTTTTTTTTTTTTTTTTTTTTTTTTTTTTTTTTTTTTGAGGGACACGTTGTGCTGTACTGTCCCTGAAAACATAATAAAGGTCATATTTGTCATTGATATGATAAATTTCACATGGAGAAAAAAAAAAAAAAAAAAAGGAAGGATATCCCCTCCTCTGTAGGCCTACTCCCTCCCCTCCCCGTCCCGCCTCAACCCCGACCCCGTTACTGTGATAATGTTGATAAGCCTTGTGCTACACCCTATTGATAATGCAAAACTATTGAACACACTTAAAAGTGTATGTTATTTGGTCTCTATATAATCTGTGAATCATTTCCGATATGATAGAATTAAAGACATTTTTTCCACCAACTCATAATCAGCAAAAACGACACAAATGTCAATTAAAAACATGTTATAATATTTCCCCATCATTTTGTGTATACCGTGGGAACAAAAAAAAACAAAAATCTATCAAACGTAAATCTCCCGTCTGGGAAGCTCGGCGCATAGACGGAGGGGAGGGTTGAAATATTTTGTTGACTATCTTATTTATTATTTATCTATGTGCTGGAAGGATATTATATTTTTCAATTCCATCACATTAGAAATGATTCAAAGATTACAAAAAGTCCAAATAAGACATAGTTATGTTAATGTATAAGGGATTTAGGTAGTGCATTAGAGAGATAGATAGATAGAAAGAGAGTGTATATCGAGGGAAAAAAACAAAACAAAAAATCTATCAAACGTAAATCTACCATCTCTGCTCGCACGGAGGGGAGAGTTGAAATATTTTGTTGACTATCTTATTTATTATTTATCTATGTGCTGGAAGGATATTATATTTTTCAATTCCATCACATTAGAAATGATTCAAAGATTACAAAAAGTCCAAATAAGACATAGTTATGTTAATGTATAAGGGATTTAGGTAGTGCATTAGAGAGATAGATAGATAGAAAGAGAGTGTATATCGAGGGAAAAAAACAAAACAAAAAAATCTATCAAACGTAAATCTACCATCTCTGCTCGCACGGAGGGGAGAGTTGAAATATTTTGTTGACTATCTTATTTATTATTTATCTATGTGCTGGAAGGATATTATATTTTTCAATTCCATCACATTAGAAATGATTCAAAGATTACAAAAAGTCCAAATAAGACATAGTTATGTTAATGTATAAGGGATTTAGGTAGTGCATTAGAGAGATAAATAGATAGAGCAACGGACTTTGCTCCAACTTTTTTTCGAGCAACGGACTTTGTCCGTTGCTGGGTCCATTGTCCGGCTATGGACAGAGTCCGTTAAATCCGAAATCCGTTGTATCGGGGTCCGTTAAATCGAGCGTCGACTGTACATTCAATTTTCTAACCGACAGAATCTCACTGACTCCCATATATTTTTTAATGATGTAAATATTCCCACTTCCCCTAGTATTGACATTCTCGGTGTAACATTAACTACTAACTTGAGCTGGACACATTATGTTAGAAGCATTGCTAAGAATGCCTCTAAAAAACTGGGACTCCTGTACAGAGTTCGAGAATTCTTCACTGGCGAGCAGTTGGCCGTAATATATAAAAGTCATGTGCGTTCTCAGATGGATTACTGTTCACCTCTGTGGAGTGGAAGTGGAGTGGTTGCATTGAGGCAGTTGGACAAAATTCAAAATAAAGCTATTAGATTAATCAATAACCCTGCAATCACACAGGACCTTCCTACATTATCCATACGAAGAAACGTTGCATCCCTTGCATTATTCTACAGATATTTTCACAGCAATTGTTCCGAGGAACTTGCTTCAATTGTGCCGCCTCTCCACATCTTTCCCCGTAGAACTAGCGCAGCTGAGAGCGCCCATGAATTTACACTTTCTCCTCCACAATGCAGAACTTCTGCTTATCAAAATTCATTTATCCCTAGAACTACTACTCTTTGGAATTCACTTCCCTCGAATTGCTTTCCACAAACTTACAATCTACAAATGTTTAAATCCAGTTGTTACAAACATTTTTTGAATGGAGGATGCCTTTAGGCACATGGACCTTTTTGTTTTATCTGTGTTTTTCCTTCCTCCATTCATTGTCTCTTTAAAAAAAAAAAAAAAAAAAAAAAAAAAAAAAAAAAAAATGAACTATAGACCTGTATCACTATTGAGCATCCTCATGAAGATTCTGGAAGGATTAGTAAGGAACACATGGGTGAACTACCTGGAATCCAAAAGATTAATTACTGACCAACAATTTGGATTCAGAGGAGGCAGATCATGTGTAAGCAACTTGTTGAGTTTTTACTCTAGAGTAATAGACACAGTGGACCAGAGGGAAGGATGGGTAGACTGTGCCTACCTAGACTTAAAAAAGGCATTTGACAAAGTTCCACACAAGAGATTGCTGTGGAAATTAAAACATGAGGGAAAAGTAGGAGACAAACTGCTGAAATGGATGGAGAGCTACCTAAGCGGAAGACAGATGAGAACAACAGTAAGGGGTAAATCGTCAAACTGGACTCAAATTACGAGTGGAGTACCACAAGGATCTGTCCTAGCCCCAATCATGTTTCTAATATTTGTAAATAACTTACCTGAGGGACTAACAAGCTACATGAGCATGTTTGCGGACGATGCTAAGCTGCTTAAAACGATCAGAACCCAGGAGGATTGCCTTGAGCTACAAGCAGATTTGCAAAAGATCCATGAATGGAGCATCAAATGGAATATGGAGTTCAATGCAGGGAAATGTAAGACTCTAGAAATGGGTAAAAGCAAGTACAGACCTAGAAAAGATTATAAACTAGGAAACGAAGTGATTCCCAAAGCAGAAAAAGAAAAAGACTTGGGGATAGAATTTAAGGACAACATGTCACCAGAAAGCCACGTAAATAAGATAGTGAGAGAATCACTAGCACTATTGGCAAATATCAGGATGTCTTTCAATTATCTTAATGAAAACACCATGAAACAAATAATAACGGCAATAATAAGACCCAGGATGGAATATGCATCTGTAGTGTGGTCCCCTCACATGAAGAAACATATCCACAAAATTGAGAGGGTACAGAGAGCAGCTACGAGGATGATCCCAGGTTTGGAAAATTTGGAGTACCAAGAGAGGCTCGAGAGATTGAATCTACCTACACTGGAACAGAGAAGGAAACGAGGACAACAAATTCAGATATACAAATGTGTTAGAGGTATTGACAAAATCGACCAAGAAAACTTCATAGAGAGGGATGGAGGTGAGAAAATAAGAGTTCACAGCTACAAACTGAAAGTTCCTAATAGTAAATCTGATCTGAAAAGTAAAAGATTTCCTACCAACTCGATTAGTGGGTGGAACAAATTGCCAGCCGAAGTAGTGTCTGCACCATCAGTGCATAGTTTCAAAGCACGGTATGACAAACATATCTTAGGAGGCGGGAATTAACGAGCACGCTCACTCCCGCAAATACAACTAGTGTAAGTACACACACACACACACAAACACAGACAACAGCTGACTCGAGAGGAAGCGGTCCACAGGCTCCAGCTGATTTCTACTTACTTGGTTGAAGGCGGGAGTGAGCTATAATCTATCTCTTATTCATATGTAAAGGGGACTCCAGGGATAAGGATGGTGATAAAATACAAGTAAACTGCGGCTGGCAAGTGGGAAATTAGTGACTAATACTAGAGGGTGTGAGTGAATCATCGGAAGAGACCGCACAATATTGTTGTTTCGGCGCGGGAAGTTCTCGGCGCAGTATGGTGGGTAAAAGTATATGTCATATTAAAATGTAAAACTTGCAAACTAAACAAACCAAAATTGGGACAAGGACAATATAAAGTCAAATTAAATTATCAAAATCGCTATGTGGAAACAACGCTTACTAAAATGAAAATTATTAAATAAAAGAACACAATCCACCACATAGGGTGTACATTACTACATG
>JBAKBP010006833.1:0-106156 GCA_037953745.1 Lithodes maja
GTAACACATAATAGAGTTGCAATCTGAATATCTGATGCCATAATTCAAGACAAATACACTATATTAATCGCAAAAACACACACATTCCGTCGATTACAACATGATGAGACAACTTAGTAAAATAAGTGAACAAAACTTGAATCGTAATTAACCTGGGAACTGCGGGAAGACTCTTTAGAGTTCGGCCGGCGGACTGCGGGAAGACTCTCTGGAGTAAGTAAAACTAAAAATCAACTTTTTACATCGAAAAAAAAATTATTTTTTATTTTTTTTTTTTTTTTTTTTTTTTTTTTTTTGGCCCCTGGGCCATGCAAAATCTCAGTCCTCTACCTCCCCTCCTTCCCCACTTTCCTCCTATTCCTCAGTTATCACCTATTTTCCCTATTATTCCCTTATTCTGAGGTATATTTTCGTGCTAACATTAGCGAGTTGCAAGCAGGGTGTTGTCATCACTGATGGCCATCGAGTGCAAGAGAGAGAGAGAGAGTATCGATCGACTGTGTCTCAGTGGCCTTGGGGGAAATTGGCGGGAAAGGAGTTTGCCTCACCCATAGATTATACAACTCGCGGGCTATATCTCCGATTTTGACCATCCAAACGCTGTTTTCACTCGTTTTATTGTTGTTTCAGGTTAATACCTTTATAATCAACCCATAATAGGCGCATATGGATAATTATTAATGCTATTAATGGTACAATGAATATTTTAGTGACGAAAAACCTCAAATACGTCAGCACAGGGGGAGGTTTTCATTTACCCCCGTGCGCACTTCAGAGGTTAAGAGCAAGAAATAATTAGGACTACCTATAGTACCAAGGTCTAAGTTGAGTGGTCAAACAGGGAGCATATGTTTATAAACACATACTGTATATATACATGTATAGTCCCGGATATATGTTCTTAACCATCCTAGGATTGTCATTATGTAATTAAAATGTTATGATATATATACGAAAAAATAAAACTTACTTTTCCATAAATTTACAAACTGATAATTGCATAAACTATTGATTATACATAAACTGGTTGATTAAAAATGTAATGCCTGCGTAATTTATTCCCAGGATGGTTAAAATCATGTGGCCATGAGGTACATACATACTATAGATGTACACTCAAGGACAAATTCAGTGTTTGCCGCTCCAAAATCTCTACCTTAGGATTCTCTTTTGTTTTATAAGATAACATTATTCCCAAAACACATCTGAACAAAGCTTATATATATCCAAGCTTTGTTCAGGTGTGCGAGGAGTACATTTGTCTTATTATAATAGAAAAAATTTAAGTAGACATTTTGGAGCGGCGACACTAATTTTGTTTGTTGGTGTATACAGCCTACACCGTTATATACCCAAATATTGGCTACAGTTTACAGAGTTCCAACAATCTTAATTAGATTTAATAGAAGCTCAACAGTTGATGTATAAACTACATTTACAGAACGGTAGGCCATATAAAATGTAAAAAGAGGATGAATCAAGAAATATATAAGTGATAATGTTTCCTACAGCCATTTGAAAAGACATGTATTTGACCACTTGAGAGTTTCGTTCTATAAGGAAGTTGGAGTTGTAGACATCGATAGTAAACAAATACAATACTGTAATAATGTAGGTTTCGGATGGCTAAAGAGTATGTTGAATTGGATTTGATGTATCTATAAATGTACTATAACTGTATTTTAGCTGGTATAATTATGTTAAATATCGATGTCTACAACTCCAACTTCCTTATAGAACAAAACTCGCAAGTGGTCAATTTCATAATTTAATAATTATATTTTCTGAGACTACGAACTTCATAGGGCTACTGTACATATGCATACATAAAATGCATACATGCCTAGACATATACGTACATACAGACTGACAGACATACAGACAAAAAGGTGCACACTTAATTCTTACCAAGTTACTCCATCAATATATCCGTTTTCTTAAAACACATTGTAAACAACGGACCAATTAACTGCGGAAAAACGGCAGCACTGGCCGGGCCAGGCCTCATCATTCTCTCGTAGGCGGCCAGACTAGATAGTTGGTGTCCTCTCTCTCTTGTGACCCATCAGTCTGCCCCTTTTGTTTGTCCTTGCTTGCATAATAGTAACGTAACGTAATTAACAGAGAATCCTAGACATTAATTTCTTCTTTTAATTATCCTTTTCCTCTGATCAGCATTTTATTATATTTCCCTTTGTTTTATATATTCTGTACCTCCGGTGGCTGACTTCGGAATCCGTGATAGGGAAGAGCTGGGAGGCTTGCCGGGGTCCTTACTAATAAGCACTGTTAATCCCATAGACAGTCCACACACACACACATCCATACCCCTACATATTTTCCCCTTGTTTGTGCTTAGGACCCGGTAGCAACCTTGACGGTTCTGCCCCAGTAATTGTTTGTTCCCTATCTCGGGTTTCGAACTAAGGCAACGGAGTGTTTCATATTAATTAGGAATCCAGCTTCAGTCTGGACCGTCCCCCCCCCCCCCCCCCCCCCATAGTTAAGTGAGTGTGGGAGGTGGACTCTCTAAGAGTTCATTGTTTCGGGCGGTATCTCACTGGGAGGCCCAGGTTGAAGCAGGATATATTGGTGTGATATTAGAGGTGGTCAGGGCAATCTGCTTCTACTAATATCACCCCGAGGTTAGTAGTCATATTAGGACACTGCCTTGTATTGTTAGTTCATTATATGTATGCAATATTATTATGTGCAACACTCTTGGGTTGAGAGTGGATTACCGTTGGCTGGTTTGCGCACGGTTTAGTACTGTCGAGGGCGCGCATAGCCTGTTATGCTCGAAGTACACCTGCACTCTTGTTTCTTTGATGTCTGCTGGTAGCCTATGTATTTAACTGTTTTGATTATCCAACCCAGCATTGTAATCCCGGTGTTGGTTTCGAGTTCTCGCAGCTAGTAAGTTACATGAGTATTTCTGTTCTACTTATTATTCAGAATAGGAGCAGGGTAGTGTGCACCTTAAGCCCTGAGAAGAGCCTGGAAGCATTCATAGAGCTCTTACCTGTTGCGTCGTGGTGTTGTTTGGTAGAGAGACAAGGTGCATTTGCATTAGTCATTATTTTCGTATACCGTCTCTAAGCAACTTGTGAAGGCAAGAATAAAAGATAATATATGCTGTATAATATATTGTAAGGTTCACAGAATCGGGAAAGCAACTGTACCCGGCTTTCATATGGGTATGTACAGTTGTGGACAGATGAAACAGATACAGCCTTGGTCTGTCCAAGACCTCAATAGAGGGCAGCACAATTAGTGCCCATAAATTATCTGGTAACAGTGATGGTGTGGGGGTAGGAGGTGAAGGTATGGGGTGTACAAAGTACAAAGGAGTACAAAGGAAATCAAGCAACAACAGATCTAGTGACCCTTCTAGGCTGCTTGTCCTCCAAAACACTGAGGATCAAGTGTCCAAACAGTGGTTTAGAGTGGGTAAGGGAACATTGGAAAGGGAACTACTGCCCTGCCACTAACGTGGCAGGACTAGGAAGTTAGTAGGGGACATATGGGTTAGTAACTGAGGGGAGGATAAAGTTATTCATTTACAAACGCAGTCAGTCGTGGGTTTGATGCGAGATATTTGTCTAGGCGGAATTTAAATGAATCAACGGTGCTGCAGTCTATAACGTCTCGGGGAAGCCCATTCCACAAGTTGACAACTCGATTGAAGAAGAAATTCTTAGATTCGTGCGAGTTAAAAGATTTACCAATAATTTTGCAACCGTTTCCCCGGGTGTAATTAGATTGGTCGATAGTGAAGTACTTACTACAGTTCATATTGTCGATGCCTTTGATGATTTTGAACACTTGAATTAAGTCGCCTCTTAATCTGCGCTGGGTTAAAGGAAATAGATTTAATTCTCTAAGACGCTCTTCGTATGGTTTGTTCTTTAGGCTAGGTATCATTTTGGTAACTCTACGTTGAACTCGTTCTAGCTTGTTTATATCTTTTTGGTAATAAGGGCACCAGGATTGAACGCAGTATTCCAGAAGAGGGCGGACTAAGGAATTGTAAAGGGTTAGGATAACTGCTTTGGATTTATGCTCAAATGACCTGCCTATAAAGCCAATTATTTTGTTTGCCTTCTTAACAACTTCTGAACATTGTTGACTCGGTTTTAGGTTACTCGATATTGTTACTCCCAGATCAGTTTCTCTGTTTACATTCTTAAGCTGAGTGCCATTCATCGAATAGTTTGCTTTCTCATTTAGGTATCCGACATGTAGTACTTTACATTTATCCGCATTGAAACTCATTTGCCAAATTTGGGCCCAACATGACAATTTATCTAGATTGTGTTGCATATCGTCAACTTGTTCTTTTGAGAGTACGCTATTTGCAATTTTTGTATCGTCAGCAAATTTTGAGATTGTGCAGGTGAGACCCTCATCTATGTCGTTGATGTAAATTAGAAAGAGAATTGGTCCTAGTACCGATCCCTGGGGTACCCCGCTACTTACATTGGTCCATTTAGATGCCTTACCGTTTATGACTACCCTTTGCTTTCTGTTGCTGAGCCAATTTTCTATCCATTTCAACACACCGTCTTGTATTCCATGCGCTTTTAGTTTTAGCAGTAAACGTTTGTGGGGAACTTTGTCAAAGGCCTTTTGAAAATCAAGATATATAATATCTACAGCTTTACTCTCATCGTAGAGGTTGAGGATATCGTGGAAGAAGTCTAAGAGGTTTGTTAAACAGGAAAGTTTTTTACGAAAGCCGTGTTGAGTATCTTTAAGTATGTTATTTTCCTCTAAGTGATTTACGAGTCTGTCTCTTATGACCGTTTCTAGCATTTTACATACAACTGAGGTTAAGCTAATTGGACGATAGTTACTGGGTAGGGATTTACTGCCTTTTTTGAATATCGGTGTTACGTTGGCTAGCTTCCACTGATCAGGCATAGTTCCAGACTGCAAGGATTTATTGAATAGTAATGTCAGTGGTTTGGTGAGCTCATTCTTAGCTTCCTTTAGAACTCTAGGCGAGATTGTATCAGGTCCTGGCGTTTTATTTACCTTGAGTTTATCTAAACAATTCAATACTTCTCTCTCTGTAACGGTGATATTGCTTAGAACATCTGAATTATCAATCTGAATCGGCGATGGTGTAGGGATATCACTGAGGTCTTCTGTTGTAAAAACTGATGCAAAGAAGGTATTGAGGGCATTACTCATTTGTACTTCGTCTTTGGTGTATTCTCCTTTTTCATCGACTAACGGTCCAACAGTTGAAGTAACTACTTTTTTCTTTCTGATATAACTATAGAATTCTTTCGGGTTTGTTTTACTTTGATTCGCAATATGTAACTCTAAGGTCTTTTTACTTTGCTTAATTAACTTTTTGGCTTTGCGTCGTAGCTCTACAAATTTCACCCGTTCTTCGTCATTTTGTGAGGATTTTAATCTATCATTAGCAAATTTTTTAGCAAGCAGGCAGTTTGAAATATCTTTATTCCACCATTTGGGCTTATTATTATGGCCTGGACGCCGTATTTTCGATGGTATGCAGTCTTGCACTGCTTTTAGGTAAGTGGTTTCGAATAACTTCCAAGATGTATTTATGTCGTTATTGTTAATTAAAAAGCTCCAGTCAGTTTCTTTAAACATAGCTCTAAGTTTATGGAAGTTTGCTTTCTTGAAATTAGGGACTTTTTCGATGCTACTATTTGGTTCGTTACTAGTAAACTTTAAAGTGAAAGTTATCGTACGATGGTCGCTGTTACTGAATTCATCACCAACATTCAAATTCTCTATCAATTCTTCTTTTGTTGCAAGTACAATGTCAAGAACGTTATTACCACGGGTCGGCGTTCGAACAAATTGATAAAGCGAACTCTCTTGCAAGTTCGTATACAAGTCATGTCCGGAGTGTGAAGTAAGAGTATCGCCCCACTTGGTCACAGGTAAATTAAAGTCGCCAAAAATTACGGTATCTTGTGAGTTACTTACATCTGCAATTTGTTCGTAAATTTCTCGGTCAGTTTGCACTGATTGAGCTGGAGGTCTGTATATTAACGCAAGTATTATTTTTGTACCTTTATTATTCTTTATTAGCACAAAAGATGTGTCAACGTTCACAATTTGAGGTTTTGACACGTGGGTCGGGTTAAGACTTTCTTTGATATAAAATAAAACGCCACCTCCATTTTTATTTATTCGGCTGTTCTCAAACATTACATAACCGGGAAGTGAATACTCTGCTAAAAAGTCTCTATCTTCTGTATTGAGCCAAGATTCTGTTATGCCAATCACATCATAATTTTCTGTAAACACTAGTTCCTCTAAATCTGAAAATTTATTGCGTATGCTACGAGCGTTTGCATAGAAAACCTTTAAAGTTGCGGTTTTAGAACTCGCAGAACGTTCTTTCATCAAATTTTTGGTTCTGGTCGGATCTACATTTACATTCATGGCTGTCCTCGGTCCTCGGTCATTATCCCTGACGGTTTTGAATTTGGGTCGTGTTTGTGGAGCTTTATCCAAATTCGCGGTTCTTGACGGATTAGTATTTAATTCCTTTATAGGTTGCCGTCCTCGCTGTCTTCGGTCCTCCTTCCTGGTTGTCCTGTGCCGAGTCGATTTCTTCTCCGAAAATCCTTCACCGCATCGTTGAGAAGACGCCCAAAACGTGCTGCTCCCACCTGGTTCAGATGAACTCCATCGTCCGAAAACAAATAGTCATCGTAGTAGAAATTGTCCCAGGTGTCGACGAATCCCACGTTCTCCTTCCTGCAGAGGTTTGCTAGACAACGATTTGTGCTGGTGGCTATGTTGTAAAATCGGCTCTCTACACCGAGCCGGGGGACGATTCCTGAGACGATGATCCTTGATGACTTCTCCTTAAACGACTTGATCAGCTGCTGGTACTTTAAAAGCAAATCTTCCGACCGGGTTCGCTGTACATCGTTGGATCCAACGTGGATGACGTACATTGTATTAGCAGGGGCCAGCTTTGATACTTCGTCAACTGCTGCAACTACGTCATCCACACCACCACCAGGGATACAAAAACGCTTCCTGGTCTTAGGTGCCCTGGCGCAAAACTCTGTGAGCTGACCACGTATCATCGAGTCTCCCACGAGCCGGACTTCTTCTATTTCCTCTTCGTCATCTGAGTCTGCGAGTATCTGGAAACGGTTTTGACACTCGGTAATCGGTATGTGTTTCCTGGTCTTGGGGCAAACGTTGTTCCTCACGACACGGAAGTTGTCTTGAGGGGGAAGAGAGTCACTATTTGTATCTTGAGTATCGGAAACATCAGCTGAAGTGGCTACTGTAGGCGTTGAATTGTTGGCAGTTGACGTTGGGGCGTTGGTGACTGCTGGAGTTGCGGTGACAATTGAAGTTTGTGGTACTCCAACGTTGAGTGTTACAAACTCTTGGAGTGATTCCAGCTTCATGGTGAGGACGTTGATCTTGTTGTAGGCTTCATCTAATTTCACTGTAAAATTCTCTCGTTGCTGGCAGAGCCGGCAGACTTGAAGATCGATAGTAGCAAACATGGACTCACCAAACCTACCGGCGCAGTTCGCACAAGCGCGAGGCATGGTGACAGTCACTTTCTTCAGATCACTTCACTCACTTAAAAAACAATTCACTCACTTTAAAACACTTCACTCACTTTAAAAACACTTCAATCACTTCAACCGAAAACAAATATGCTGAAATACGCAGAAATAGGTTATCAGGGGTGATAACCTAACAGAAAACAAAAATGTTGAGATACGCAGAATTAGGCTTCCAGGGGCGATAGCCTAACCAAAAAATTTTTTTAAAATTGAAATACGCAATAATAGGCTACCAGCGTTGAATAGCCTAACCGAAAATAATAAAATTGAAATTCGCAGAAATAGGCTACCAGGTGTGATAACCTAACCTTAAACAAATATATGTATAACAGAATATGTAACTAAATATACAATTCACCAAATAGAGATTATATAAAAATAAAGTGTGACTGCACACAAGGGGTTAATATACTGTGTCAACAGATGGCCCTGGTGTCGCTGTAGCCTAGTAAAGCAGTAGCCTACTCTTTTTAGATAAAAAAAGTGTGCAGTAGCCTACTCTTTTTAGATAAAAAAAGTGTATCAGTCAAAGGTTATTACAAGATCGTGCAAGCAACAACTAAAATTACAGATATATACTGTATAGCTACAGTAGGATACTAAATACAATATCTACAAGAGTTAATAATAAAACAGATTGGCTGGCTATAGGCTAGGCTAGGTTTGGGTTAGGTCAAAAGCTTGGCAGGTTGGGTTAGGCTAGGTTAGTTTGTACAAATACCACCCTTAGCTTAAAGTAAAATCAGTCTGAGGAGAAAAAGTCAAGAATATATCTAGGGGGAAAAGATAAATGAATGCACTTAAATTTGGTACAAAATTTGCTGGAATTTAATATGTATAATCCCCCAAAAAGGTTTGTTTACAAAATGGCGTCGGCGTTAGTCTCTGTAGGCAGGTTAGTTAGTAAACAATATTGTTTATTAGCAAATTAATATGCAAAGCTTTACTTACATACAAGGCAGTTAAATAGATACTTACTACAGTAGGTAATGGGTAAAATTAGGGGCTACGATTTTATATAAAATAGTAATAAGAGAGCGTTTGTTTACAAAGCAAAACAAAACAATAGATGGCGCTAGTGGCGCCCTGTCCGAGCAGGAGTCTTGTGATAAACACAAAGTTTATCAGTCAATACACAGCGAAATATCGTGCAGTGTTACTTACTAAGCTACAGGATGGTTAAACGTGCTCTTAACCACCTTTCATGCACAAGAATGAAGAGGATGAGTAGTTAATACTCAAATTATGATCGATATCGTGAGAGCGTTGACAGAGCGTCTGCAGCGTCTGGCGGTAGCACGGGGTGGAGGGAGGGAGGGGGGAAGGAGGGTATAGGAGTGGAGGGGGTAACCAGCGACAGGTGGGAGCAGGTGGGGGGGGGGGGGGGAAGGGGAAGTGGGTGACCAAATACTTTACTGTGAAAGAATAATTAATTTTGTGTTTTGATAATTATGTGGTATTATGATTGCAAAATATTGGATTGCTGGTATTAATGAAACATATAATACTGCTAAAGTCGTAGTAAATTTAAACAGACACCCTCCAATAAGAAACTGTGTGTTTCTACCTCGAGAATCTTAGATGGGGGAGGGGAGAAGGTATTATTATAAAGACTAACACCAAGCCCATGAAAACTATGTGGCACTAAAAACTCATGATTAAAACGGCAGAGGTAAGCTAGGCGAATTCAAGATAGATACAAAGCTATGGGAAAAAACGTTACAGAAAGGTAAAAGACGAGCACGAGACAGAAAATGCATAAAGAGATCCAGATACAAAGTGCGGAGTTACAAACTATAGAGGGCAACCTAGCAGTAGTGCAGGATAGGGGTAGGTGGTGGTGGATTACAAAGAAATCTGTGGCTGGAGCGTGAATTATTTTATGAAGAACAATTAATTTAAACTTTGGTAATGGCATAATAAATAAATTGTCTAACATCTCACTTACCCACCTTCGATTGTGATAGTAATATAACAAATTAATATGCATTAAATAATATTATGCAACTATGAAAAACATCTTCGCAGAGCCTCATAATACCATAAACCTTGATAAGATTAGGTAGAGGTGTGTAGCATGATAAACGCGCTATAGGCAACTTGCTCTTGCTAGCTCTCTCTCTCTCTCTCTCTACCTATTTATCTTTGCTATATTTATTGTATGTTTTAGTCTGCAGTTTTACTGTTATAGCAAACTGGGTCGATCGTGATAATATTTACACACTACACTACATATATTTGCAGTGCAGTTCCTTGATTTTGTAAAATAAATACTACCATATTGTTTAGACATAATTGTATGCAACTGACAGGAGCCCCTTCTCTGTATCATCCTACTTTCAAAGCCAAAGGCGGATGCAGCAAACTCACAGGCTCTCATGTTCCCGATTTTGACTCCTCTGAATTCTCCACTTTATGGCTCAAATTATCCTGTCATTCTCATACTAAATACTTATGTTTTGTCTATCTTTCCCTTAACTCTACTGACTTTCCCAAATCCTTTGAATATCTAAACTCTTAACTGGAACACATCCTAGCCATCTCTCCATTCTCAGAAATCACCATCTTAGGAGATTTTAACGCTCACCACCACCAATTGCTCTCCTCTCATTCCACTGACTAACCTGGTGAACAATATATATCTTTTCTATCCTAAATGACCTAGAGCAGTTGGTTAAGCAACCCACCCGTATCCCAGATAGCTTCGGAGATCGGCCTAACATCTTGACTGGTTTCTAACTTCTAACCCTTCTTCTTATACTGTCGATCTTTTCCCTCATTTGGGCTCCTCTTACCTATCTCTCTTACCTGTCCTATCTCTCCAGTACGGCCATCCGATTGAGCCGAACTAGCCAGCCGGCGGCACTTGTAGAACATTGGCACTGCCGACTGGGAGGTTCTCCGGTAGTATGGGAGAGAGGTATCTTGACCAGGATTCGAACCCACTCACTCCAGGTATATTTGGAAGAACTGAGCACCATAAGCACTCAGCCATATGCTCATGGCCGAGTGGTAATGGTGCCCAGCTCTTCCAAATATACCTGCAGTGAGTGGGTTCGAATCTTGGTCAAGTTACCTCTCTTTGAACAATCCATCTCTAAACTATTCCCAAGCTTTCTGGTATCTAGCCAAAAACCTCTCCACCAATTGTTCTTCTTCGGCTTTCCCTTCCCTTTTTCACTCTAACGGCACTACCGTCACTTCTTCCTCTGACAAAGCTAAACTCTTCACCCAAACTTTCGCTAAAAACTCCACCTTGGATGATTCCGGTGTTATTCCTCCCCCTCCAACCCCCTCTCTCCTACTTATACCTAATATCCTAATCTCTTTTAAATATGTGCTCTCTACCCTCTCTGGGCTAAATACTAAGAAGGCGTGATGGTGTTCCTCCTGTTGTACTAAAAAACTTTGCTTCCGTGCTGACTCCCTGCCTAGGCAAACTCTTTCGTCTCTGTCTCTCCTCTAATGTCTTTGGTTCTTGCTGGAAGTTGGCTCTCATTCAACCTATCCCAAAGAAGGGATGATCGCTCTCAACCCTCCAACTATCGTCCAATTGCTCTAATTTCCTGCATCTCCAAAGTTTTTGGAAACTATTCTTACTTCGAAATTTCTTAAGCATCTCTCTGCCCATATAATCTACTTTCAGATCGCCAGTATGGCTTCCTTAGGGGTCGCTCTACTGGTGATCTTCTTTCATATCTTATTCATATCTTACTAACTTTTGGTCATCCTCCTTTCATGACTTCGGTGAAACCTATTCTATTGTGCTAGACATATTTATAAGTCCTTTAATAGAGTCTGGTACAAATCTCTAACTTCTAAACTACCCACCTTTAGTTTTTGTCCCTCAAATTGTGCCTCTATCTCTATTTCCCTTCCTGGCCGTCCCATGGCTGCAGTTGTGGACGGCCATCTTTCACTTCCTCAACCTATCAACTATCAGCTATTCATTCATATGCTGATGACTCTACCTTACACTATTCAACTAGTTTTTCAGAACCCCCCCAGCAAGCAATCTCTCAAAAAGTCACGTGACAATGCCATATCTTCTGACCTATCAACAATTCCCATTTGGGGCAGAAAATATATTGTTGCTTTTGTTGCTTCCAAAACCCATTTCTCCATTTATCTACCCATCAAGAACTCCCCAAGGACTTTCCCTTTTACTTCAACAATACACAAATCAAGCCTTCATCTTCTCTCAGTATTCTCGGTGTCTCCTTTTCTCCTGATCTCACTTGGAATCACATTACCACCCTTGCTAAAACAGCTTTCCAGAAACTGGGTATGCTCAATCGTCTCCGGGGAGTTCTTTACCCCGGCACAGTTTTTTTTTTTTTTTTTTTTTATATGTGATTGAGGGAGGCAAAAGGCAGAACTGCCTATAGCGAGTGCCTCCCCCATAGTTGAAAGAGTGACAGGGCCAAAATCAAGGGACGTTCGAGCCAAAATGCCTGGACACACGGAGTTTGAAGCAATTTTAGTCATAGGAAGAGGGAAAGACTGATTCTGGGAGAGAGTTCCAGAGCTCAGCTGTTGAGTAGAAAAAAAGTTTGAGAGTAACTTTTCACTCTCGGGTTGGAGAGTTGCACAGAGTAGGGGTGGGATTGAGTTGCAAGACGGGTACCACGTGCCCTACGTAAAGGAGGTGGTATACACTGGGAAAGCTCTGAGGAACACTGATTATTATAGTAGCGATAGAATAGCGAGAGAGATGCAACATTGCGGCGGAGAGAGAGAGATTGCAGAGATTTGGTGAGTGGACGGGAGTTAATGATACGAAACGCCTTCCTTTTAACTTTGTCTAGGAGAGCGGTGTGAGATGAACCTCCCCACACATGTGAACAATACTCAATACAAGGACGCACTATGCCCCTGTACAGAGCAAGAAGCTGTGCAGGGGTAAAGAACCCCCTAAGGCAGTTGAGCACACCCAGCTTCTGGGAGGCTGCTTTAGCAAGACTGGTAATATGGTCCTTCCAAATGAGAGCAGAAGAAAAAGAGACACCAAGAATATTGAGAGAATATGAAGGGTTGATTTTTTGTATTGTTGAAGAATAAGGGATAGTCCGCTGGGAGATCCTAATGGGTAGATAGATGGAGAAATTGGGTTTTGGAAGCGTTAAAGGTAACAAGGTTTTCTCTGCCCCAATTAGAGATAGTATTTAGATCAGAATTTAAGAGTTCTATGGCTTCATTACATTTGTCGTTGAGGGATTGCTGGCTGGGGCATTCTAAAAAACTAATGGAGTAGTGTAAGGTCAAGTCGTCTGCGTATGAATGGATGGGAATTACGGTACAGTTGAGGAGATCATTTATAAAAAATAGAAAGAGAATAGGAGATTGGACAGAGCCCTGAGGAACACTGGAGTTTATAGGGGGAGGAAGTGAACAATGGCCGTCCACAACCGCGGCTATGGAACGGCCAGAAAGGAAATTAGAGACAAAGGCACAGATGGAGGGATAGAAACCGAAGGAGGGTAGTTTAGAAATTCAAGATTTGTGCCAGACTCTTTCGAAGGCTTTCGATATGTCTAGTGCAATAGAAAAAGTCTCACCGAAGTCCCGAAAGGAGGATGACAAAGAGTTAGTAATATATGAAAGAAGATCACCAGCAGAGCGACCCTTAAGGAAGCCATACTGGCGATCTGAGAGCAGATTATGAGAAGAGAAATGTTTAAGAAATTTGGAAGCAAGAATAGTTTCAAAAACTTTAGAAAGACAAGAGATGAGAGCAATTGGACGATAGTTGGAGGGTTGAGAGCGGTCACCCTTCTTTGGGACAGGTTGAATGTGAGCAAACTTCCAGCATGAAGGGAAGACGTTAGAGGATAGACAGAGACGAAAGAGTTTGCCTAGGCAAGGAGTCAGCATGGAAGCACAGTTTTTGAGAACAACAGGAGGAACACCGTCTGGACCGTACGCCTTATTAGTGTTAAGCCCAGAGAGGGTAGAAAGTACATCTTTAGAAGAGATTAGGATATTAGGCATAAGTAAGAGAGAGGAGGGTGAGATTGAGGAATAGCACCGGAATCATCCAAGGTGGAGTTTCTAGCAAAAGTTTGAGCGTAGAGTTTAGCTTTGTCAGAGGAAGAAATTATGGTTGTGCCATCAGAGTAGGAAAGGGGAGGGAAAGACGCGGAAGAGAAATTGTTGGAGAGGTTTTTGGCTAGATGCCAGAAAGCTTGGAAAGAGCTAGAGTTGGATAGTTCAGTGCATGTATTATTGATGAAAGAGTGTTAGTCGAAGAACAGATTTGGCTTGATTCCGGGCAGAAACATAGGAAAAATGAGAGTCTTGAGTTTTAAGGCGTCGGTACCGTTTGAATGCTTCCTCCTTATTGAGGACAGCAGTAGAACAGGCGTGAGAAAACCAAGATTTTTTATCATTAGTCTGAGAGAAAGAGAATGGAATGTATGCTTCCTTGCCCGATAGGATTACCTCGGTAGTGCGTTCAGCACTCTCCGAGGGTCCCCGGCCACGGAAGCAGAAATAATTCCATGGGAAATCAAAGAAATACTGCCGGAGAGCCTCCAAGTCGGCAGCGCCAAAGTGCCACAAGCGCCGCCGGCTAGGAGGATCGGGTGGCCTTACTGGAGAGATAGGACAGGTGACAGAGATAAGTTTATGGTTGGAGGAGCCCAAAGGAGAGAAAAGATCGACAGTATAAGAAGAAGGGTTAGAAGTTAGAAACAAGTCAAGAATGTTTGGCCGATCTCCGATGCGATCCGGGATGCGGGTGGGTTGCTGAACTAACTGCTCTAGGTCATTTAGGATAGAAAAGACGTAGGCTTGTTCACCAGCTGGGTCAGTAGTGTGAGAGGAGAGCCATTGGCGGTGGTGAACGTTGAAATCTCCTAAGATAGAGATTTCTGAGAATGGAGAAATGTATAGAATGTGTTCCACTGTAGAGTTTAGATAGTCAAAGAATTTGGGAAAGTTGGTAAAGTTAGGGGAAAGATAGACAGCACAGAAATATTTAGTAAGAGAATGACAGGAAAGTTTGAGCCATAAAGTTGAGAATTCAGAGGAGTTGAAATCGGGAACATGAGAGCAAGTGAGTTTGTTGTGCACATATGCACAACATCTGCCTTTGGCTTTGAAACTAGGATAGAGAAAGTAGGAGGATACAAAAAAGGGGCTGCTGGATGTTGCTACAGACACCTGAGTTTCGGTGAGAGGAAGAGAAGATCAGGTCTGTACAGAGGCACAGTGCATCCATGCATTGAGTATGTTCACATGTGTGGGGAAGATCATCTCACACAGCATTTCTTGACAAAGTAGAAGAGAAAACCTGTCGTCTCATTATCCCTCTCCGACATATGACGCGATTTTGAGCCTATTAGGGATACTTTAAAGCCTTTGTTACCATCAGGGGTATTTAGAAACCTTTAGTTTAGTTACTTCAACCTCTGCAGTTGTCTTTGAGTTAGCTGTGGGCAGAAAACTAATTTTGGAGAGGTAATTATAAGAGTGAGAGAACTCTATTTCTTATTGCTAATCTGGCAACCTCTGCGTCATATGAGCGTGATGTCCACTCCCTGACTCTCTGCAATCTCTCTCTCTTCGCCGCAAAGTTGCATCTCTCTCGCTATTCTACTGATATTACAATAATCAGTGTTCCTCACCATCTCTCAATGTATACCACCTCCTTTACGAAGAGTACGTAGAACCTGTCTTCTAATACAATCCCACCCCTACTCTTTGCAACTCTCCAACCCAAGAGTGAAATGATATTCCCAATCTTTCCCCTATTCAACAGCTGAGCTCTGGAACGCTCTACCCTGAATCCATTTTCCCCTCATCCTATGACTTTAATTAATTTAAACTCCGTGTATCCAGGTATTTTGGCTCGAACATTCCTTGATTTTGGCCCTTTCACTGTTTCAACTATGGGGAAGGAATTCGTCACAGACAGTCCTGCCTTTTGTCTCACTAACTCACATAGAAAAATTATCTACTAACTATAATATAACCATGCTTTTATTTCAGTCTCGCTCTACAGGTTTCGTGCGAGTCAATTATTTAGTAAGATTAAGATTACCCTCTTTATTGGTAAATAAGTATGTATAAAATCTAGAGTTACCAATAATGCTATTGTAAAGTCGGTTTGTAACTAAATATATTAAGAAATCAATGGAGCTTATATTATTGATTGGCAATATTTGTCAAGATTGTATTATTGGTAACCTAAACAAATATTGAATTAAGAAATGTTATGATACGTGCAATAGTTTGAAAGCCCCATAAATGAAATATATGTGTATATATTCCATACCAAGCGTGTTTTTTCGTACAACAATTCTGACAACAATAAACACGGAAATGCTGCAACTCCTCCTTTGCAATCATTTTTTAGATACTGACCTTGTTAAGCTTTATGTTTTTCACAATTTACTGTTAAATATAAAACGAAATCACAGGTCATATATTCACATACATGAACATTCACCCTGTTTTTTGAGAACGGATTTAAATTATCAATGAGGACTGATAATTAGTTCTATCTATCTATCTATATGCTCAGGCCCAATCCCCATTTTGGGGGTAGCCGACTCAAGACAGAGCAAGAACAGGGAAAACACAAAAACAACACAAAACAACAAATAAACACAGACAGAAAGCACAAACTCACACCCATCCAGGTCACCCAGGAGAAGACCCAGAGACCAGGGTCACCAAGTTCGCTCCAGCACTCCCCCGGCCCCGACCACCCGGAGAGGTTCCGATCTTGGCAGGCAGACATGCAGCGGAGCCAAAGCCACAAGCCCTCCCACCACACTTCCAGGCGCACCCTTCATATTAATCGTCTCCCCAGGCCAGGCGCCTGATGGACTATTATCTAGTCCAACTTGCGCCCGACCCCTTACTCCAAATAATTAGTTGCTCCCGTTTATCGTTTGCGCCTTTCATCTCTTCCTGTTTTCTATAATCTGTTAAAGTTAATTTACCAAGCTTTTTGTATCTCTCCTGGTTCATCTTTCTCTAGATTGTTAGTAGCTATATCTCAAACATTCGAAGTCTACATTTGCCTAGGTCATGATATTATGAATTTCTCTAATTATCTTGAACACATTTATAGTATATCATAAAGCAGCATAATGCATCATTTTCGTTTTGCTAGTTGTATACAGTATACCATGCATCTTTGATAGTTGTATACAGTATACCATGCATCTTTGATAGTTGTATACAGTATACCATGCATCTTTGATAGTTGTATACAGTATACCATGCATCTTTGATAGTTGTATACAGTATACCATGCATCTTTGATAGTTGTATACAGTATACCATGCATCTTTGATAGTTGTATACAGTATACCATGCATCTTTGATAGTTGTATACAGTATACCATGCATCTTTGATAGTTGTATACAGTATACCATGCATCTTTGATAGTTGTATACAGTATACCATGCATCTTTGATAGTTGTATACAGTATACCATGCATCTTTGATAGTTGTATACAGTATACCATGCATCTTTGATAGTTGTATACAGTATACCATGCATCTTTGCTCACCATAATTATTACAATCCTATTCAGTATTATATTTTTTATGTATTACCAACCCTTTCCTAATACGTGTAAGCTGTTTCACTTTAATTTCACGATCATTATAGGATGTTTCTCAGTTTTGGAATACTATTTATCTATAAAATCGGTAATGGCTATCTCAATTACTCCTCCAACTACAAGACGTCCCGCCAAAAATTAATGAATTCATTTACTATATGCCATAATAAGTGAAGAAGCGTATCCTCATATCTCTGAGGCACTAACCAACTGTATACAACTTAGAACCCGTAGCAAGGAATGGCCCTAACGCTATCTCATTTAACGCTTACACTTCTACTGATGCCGTCAAAACGTAACAAAAAATACCTGATATACCGGAAAGGTTCTGCATAATCGTGTTTTCATTTGATATTAATTAAGCTTACACCACCCTTGCGTCATTATTGTTGAGCATATCTACCAAGAGGTTTGACCAATAAATGTAACTTAGTTTTTAACTCCCTCCGACATATTATGTTCCAATAAGTCCGAGGAGGCGGGAGCCCCGGGATCATTGCCACTGCCCCGCACTACACTCAACACTGCGGCCGTTAGAATTATCGGAGGTGAATGAGGTTGCCACCAACGGTTTTATCGTATGGTAACTTATCGGACTTACTGAGCTCATATGACGCAAAATCGCGTCATAAACTTATTGGAGAGGTATAGAGATAAGTCCATATGACGCGATCACGTCATATGAGTTTTTGGTTCACTCTCCCATATGACGCGATCGCGTCATATGTCTGGGGGAGTTAATGTGGGGATATTATTTTAGAACATGGTCTTTTGAGCCTCTATACCAAAACTTTGAGGATTGTATTGACACATTATATATAACTGGTTGCTTTTCTTGAACAGGCGTATTGCCATGTAAATATATATAAGTCATCCTTTGTTTCCTGGTTTCTGCTTTGGAGTGAAATTAATAAAAATCAATTATTTATAGATACATTGAATAATGTGTTATTAATTTATAATATTATATTGTTTAAATTTTTATGGACGTATAATATAATGAAAAGCGATTATATACCCGTGGCAATGTCAACACTGATAACACCTCCAGTACACTTGGAAAACACTTTAATTGGCGTGTCATTGATACCGTATTTTATACACCAATTATATGCATTACATACTTTCGTTACTACTATGACCTATACACTCACCATTATGCTGAAACACTAACTATAATATTTGAAGTTTGACTGACTCACCAACTGACAAATAATAACAATTACTATATTTCCCCTTGTTAGGTAGACTAACCAACAGGTAGTTCAGTTGTATCTGATGCTCCCATGTTTGAACAGTACCACATTCCCGATATCAAAACTCCGTAGGCGCTCTAAGCAGAGAACAAAAATGAAGTAGTATTACGTTATAGATTAAAGATATATATTTGAATGCCTATACTGTATGTCACATATATAATTGTATATGGAGAGAGAGAGAGAGAGAGAGAGAGAGAGAGAGAGAGAGAGAGAGAGAGAGAGACAGAGCAATAGCAGGTTAGCAGCCTGTAGCGCGTTTATTATGCTACACTCACTTCACGACTCCAATATTTTGCAATCATAATCCCACATAATGATCAAAACACAAAATTCATTATTCTTTCATAGTAAAGTATTTGGTCACCCACTTCCCTCCACCCCCACCTGCCGCTGGTTACCCCTCCCACTCCTGTACCCTCCTTCCCCCTCCCTCGCCTCCCTCCCTTCACCCCATACCTTCACCTCCTACCCCCACACCATCACTGTTACCAGATAATTTATGGGCACTAATTGTACTGCCCTCTATTGAGGTCTTGGACAGACCAAGGCTGTATCTGTTTCATCTGTCCACAACTGTACGCTTGTGTGTTATTCTTACGAGTTAATCGCCCTAATATGGTGGAAACGGCGTGAATCGTCTGGTTCGTTCAATAAATCACTATCTATTTATAGCTTAACAATTCACTTTTATCTCGCTTAGTCTCATTCCCCTTTTGGAGCTTCATTGTAATATTCGATCTCGCTCCTTGTATTGAAGCTTCGTTATAATGGTATCAGGCGTGGGATTGAGTGTCTTGCTTCTCCATTCACTATCTCACTTTTAGTATCATAAACCGGGTTGAGGCTTCACTGAAAGTATATATAAGGGGGAGGTGAGTTAAACTCTTCACTCTACTCACCAGCAGCAAACTGAAGGGAACTAAAGGTAAATATGGTGCTTCTATTATTCAGGGTTTTGATAGGTTTTAGTGTCTATCATATTGGAAGTGATTGAACTGGCAGGAACATATTGTTCTTAACCTAACAAGTGCGCATGGGGGTAATTGAAAACGTCCCCCTGTGCTGACGTATTTGAGGTGTTTCCGTCACTAAAATATTCATTGTACCATTAATAGCATTAATAATTATCCATATGCGCCTATTATGGGTTGATTATAAAGGTATTAACCTGAAACAACAATAAAACGAGTGAAAACAGCGTTTGGATGGTCAAAATCGGAGATATAGCCCGCGAGTTGTATAATGTATGGGTGAGGCAAACTGCTTTCCCGCCAATTTCCCCCAAGGCCACTGAGACACAGTCGATCGATACTCTCTCTCTCTCTCTCTTGCACTCGCTTGCCATCAGTGATGACAACACCCTGCTTGCAACTCGCTAATGTTAGCACGAAAATATACCTCAGAATAAGGGAATAATAGGGAAAATAGGTGATAACTGAAGGAGAGGAGGAAAGTGGGGAAGGAGGGGAGGTAGAGGACTGAGATTTTGCATGGCCCAGGGGCCAAAAAAAAAAATAAAAATATATTTTTTTTTTTTTTTTTTTTTTTTTCGATGTCAAAAGTTGATTTTTTATTTTACTTACTCTCAAGAGTCTTCCCGCAGTCCGCCGGGGGAACTCTTAAGAGTCTCCCCGCAGCTCCCGGGTTAATTAATTATTGTTCTTTTACTTATGTAAAGTTGAATCTGTTCTTTTGATTTAACTGGCAGGAACATATTGTTCTTAATTAATTATTGTTCTTTTACTTACGTAAATTTATACCTGTTCTTTTGATTTGACTGACAGGAACATTGTTCTTAACCCTCCGACCCCGGCTAGGGAATATCGTAACTGTACTCTGTGTCCGGGGGTTTTCAGGAATTTTGGTACAAGTTGACTCACATGTTACTCCTGAAATACATTACACAAAGTTATAAAAAAAACAGAAAAATGTAGCACAAACCTTCATGTGTAGAATGCCGTTGAGTAGAGGTCTCTAGCCCAAGTGATTGCATAATGGTGAGCGCGGGAAGTGGAGTGATTTTTATGCGTGAAAATCATCCCGCGTTCGGATGCGTCGCCTTGGCCCAGGCCGCGGCTCGTCGCGCCAAACTTTTTACCTCCCGGAGGCGATTTTATGTATTGATAGTGATGTTATTATAGTTATTTGGAGTCCAATTATATAAAATATGTGTATTAGGCTATCATTTTCACTAATATTTCACATTTTCACTCGATACCGTAGTTTTTATGAGTAATTGAGGTAGGTTATTGTTATATTAGGCACTGATTATTCGTTATCACAGGTGTTTATTATACTTTGGCCATCAAATCTTAGGTCTTGTGTCACTTTCACTTTGACAAATATGCTTTAGAGAGTGTCACTGTCACTGATAATGCTCATTTTCACTTGATACGGTACATTTTATTAGTAATTGAGGTAGGTTATTGTTATATTAGGCACTGATTATTCGTTATCACAGGTGTTTATTATACTTTGGCCATCTAATATTAGTTCGTGTGTCACTTTCACTTTGGTAAATATGCTTGAGAGAGTGTCACTTTCACTGATAATGCTCATTTTCACTTGATACGGTACATTTTATTAGTAATTGAGGTAGGTTATTGTTATATTAGGCACTGATTATTCGTTATCACAGGTGTTTATTATACTTTGGCCATCTAATATTATGTCATGTGTCACTTTCACTTAGTTATATGCTTTGTAAACGTTTTATATACAATTTATTGTGTCTTTTTTCACTTATTTATATATGTTTTCATAATACATGACTTTTTTTATCACAATACACCTGTACATTGTTTTATTTCCACTTGTTGCCTATATACATACATATTGTCAGTCTTTGGTACTTTCACTATGATTATTAGTTAGTACTCCTGCTTGCTGTGGTATTCAGCAAAGCACGGTATAGGACATAGTGACAGTCGGCACTCCACACACTGCATGGTGGTCTTTTTCTGCTTCCTCGGCCTCACCTGGCTGTTCCAGCAGACATGGCACCGCCTTCTGCTAATGGTGACTCCATCTCGTTCCAGAGGCAGGTAACCGAGCTTGTGCACACTTACAAACTGTGCAGCCTGCATGCGGTCCTGAACGGGGCGCCCAGGTTGTGCCACTGCCCTCTGTGGCATAGCATACCTGTCCAGGAGCTCCACCAACACCTGTTTTTGGAACCTCCGCAGGCTACTGAACTTCCTGGGTGTGCGCGGATTCCGAAGCCTGTAGATATTATAGGCATTCAGCATTGACATGTCCACCATGTGCAGAAAGAACTTTTTGTACCATCTGCACGAGGTACGCAGACAGTCGATGAAGCCTATCTGCATGTCGGACTTGTCCACCAGCCTCATATTTATGTTGTAGTCCAGGACAGCATCGGGCTTGGTCACCCTGACTTTGGTGCGGCGATCCACCTTGCCAGTCTCAACCATTTCCCCCTTGTGGACGGTGCTCAGGATGTTGACCTTCCGCTGGTCGTGCCAGTGGATAGCCAGAATGGGTCCCGACTTCTTCTTGAAGACATCGCCTTTCTTTGTTTTAGGAGGGAAACTTGGCATGCCCTTCCTTTTTGCTCTAACTGTGCCTACAGTCCCCGTCTGGCGCTCATGGAGGTACTTTGAGAGAGTGGGGGACGTGTAGTAGTTGTCCGTGTAGAGGACGTGATTCTTTTCGAAGTACCGGTTCATCATGGCTTGAACCACTGCTCCGCCAAAGCCAATGAGGGGGTCTATTGCCACGTCCCCTTCCTTCCCGCTGTAGACCAGGAAGTCCAGGACATAGCCAGTTTGGCAATCGCACAGCACAAAGAACTTTATACCAAAGCGATGTCTCTTTGAGGGGATGTACTGCCTGAAGCTCAGCTTTCCCCGGAACAGCACAAGAGACTCGTCAATACAGACGTTGCAGAAGGGCATGAAGTAGGACGTGAAACGTTCTCTCATCATCTCGTACAACGTCCTAATTTTCCACAGTTTGTCAGGGAGATGCATGTCGGTGTTGGTGACAAGATGGAGCGCTCCGAGGATGTCGAGGTACCGGTCCCGAGAGATGTATTTCCCGAAGGCAGGGGTGGATATTAGATCTTTGGTGATCCAATAGTCAGCCAACCTGTGCTTCTTCACATGAGGCATTAGCATGGTGATTGCCAGGAACACCATGAACTCGGGATGAGTCACTGGGGTCCACCGCTTCATGTGGCCCTTGGTCACCTTGCCAAAAAAGTTAACCTGGATTTGGTAATGCTTATTTGTCTCTTTTATGACAAAGTCAGTAACCTCCTTATCAAAAAAAGCCTCAAAAAGCTCATGTGGTCGAGCATTGGGGCCTGCAGGAAAACTTGGGGTAACTCCTGGAGCATCCTGTACCTCATCAAAAGGGGTTACATCAGGGTCAATGACTTGATCAGCAGCCACATCCTGCCAGTTGAAAACATAAAATCCGTCCTTCTGGCGACGCTGACGAGGAGCTACAGCGGGGGCAGCACGCCCACGAACTTTGGCGGCGCGAACCCTAGGGCGGCCAGGAGCGCGACGGCGCCCAGGCCCAGCCCGGCGGCCAGCCAGGCGGCCAGGGCGGCCAGGAGCACGACGGCCCTGGGCAAAGCGTCTGGGTTGAGGGTCGTCGATGTCCATAAATTCGTCATCGTCGTTGTCGTCAGAGCCGTCATCTTGCCCTGACGGTGGACCCAGGTAATCATGGCCAGAGTCGTCTGTGAGGTGCCCTTCATCTTCAGAGCCCCCCTCATATTCTTGCGGGGAACGAATGATGCGTGGGCGGCGTGTAGGTCGGCGAGGTGGGGAAGGAGTGGGAGATGAGGCTCTGTCATCTTCATACAGAGGTTCGGGGCTCCTTGGCCTACGACGAGTCTTAGACAGCACTGGTTCAGTGTCTGTAGGTGCAGGTATGGATGCGAGGTCAAACACATCATCAGGAACCTCTGTTGTAGGCTGGAGAGGTGGGGTGGACCCTGGGGAAACTTGCGGGGGCGTATGGCTGGGAGCGGCAGGGGTGGAAGCCGCAGGGGTGGAAGCCGCGGGAGCCTCGAACAAAGAGCGCCTACTTGTAGCTCCTTTTTTGACATATTTTCTCCCTTTTCCCTTTTCTTTAGTAGTATGTCTCCTCTCGGGGGAAATAGGGGGTAAATAGGCCGAAAGTGGGGGTTCCTCAACCCTAGGCAGTGCTGGTGGTGGTGGGGAAGAATGGCGGGAGCCTGGGGCAACTTGGGTGGCGTGGGTAGATAAGGAAGACAATGGCGGGTCAACCTCGGCCTCACGCGCAGCCTCACTGGCACCCTCACGCACTGCTCCCTCACCAACTTTTAGGGCCTCTTTCCTGGCTGCCGCGGCCGCCTTTTTGAGCACTTGTTTCTTATAGAAACGTATCTTGAATGGGGATTTAGCTGGCGAAGGGCTAGGTGTCGTGTCACTCAACCTAAACTTGGTAGTCGACCTAGTGCTGTCCCATTCGCTCACTCTCACTAGACTCATCACCTTGCACAACTATGTCACGTTCAGTACTATCATCACTTTCATCGTCATGCTCAAATCCAATAAAAAGCGCGTCTCTTTCACGGATTTCTTCTATATCGTCAAAATCCTCACTATAGTGAGACTCGTAAGACTCGGGAGCTATCACTGCCCAAGTCATCACCACTTTTTTTGCCTTCACCACGTTCATAACTCCTCAAAGCTATTTCAATACCTCCGGGAGTCAACGCATCTTGTGCGTGCATTCGCGTTAGGGCGCGACGAACATGGGCAGGCGTCGAAGGGAGTGTGGAATCGGACACCAAGGGAATCACTTTTTGGGCTAGTATCCATGTTGGCGGCAGGGTAGAGACTGGCGTACATGCTGTCTGGTAGCGCCGCCTGGTGACCACGGAGCAAAATTTGTACGCGCGCCATTCGAAAAGCACTCACGCAAGCAATGGTACAGTGGTGTACCACCCGGGTTCCTCGGGCCAAAAAAAATGGTACACACGTGTACCACCCGGGGTCGAAGGGTTAATAATAAAATGTGTTTTGGTGATAAACTCAGCCTTGTTTTAGTGCCATGCGGTCGCTGGGTGTGAGGGGCTTGATGGGGTTCTGTGTTTGTCAGATTTTAGCTCAGGGTTGAGCAAGTAAAATCTTGGGGGAGGTGTGACGCATGTCCAGTGTGAGCATGCTGTACAGAACGCCTAGTCATGCCCCACTCTCGCTAGGATCGTCAGGGCAGGAACTTTGGCTGTAGTCTATGTAGAGTTTCCTAACTTAGTTCATGTGAGCCGTTGTACTATAAGTAATATGAATATGTATTTTGTTTTCATCTGAGTCAACGAGTTCTATTTTATATCATTAGTTATAAGTATTGTGTGTAAAATTTATTTGTAATGATGGGAGAAGCAGCAGCCACAGTTGGGGGTCAGTGGGTGCGCCATGCGGGAGGTGGGCCTAACTCATTAGCACTCCCCCCTCCCCCCTCCCCTCAGTGCTAGGGGAGCCTTTGTCTATCCCAGAGGAGAGAGAGAAATTACGTAATGGTTGTCAGTGGGCGGTCCTTAGTAGTTCACGTTGGGCTCACTAGAGGGCCGAGTATAAAAAGGGAAGTCTAGCCATTTTTTGATCAGAACTCATTAGGCAGAGCGACTTCTCATTTCCCTTGCTAACTATATATATTCTTCTGACTGATGTGAACTTTCTCTACTACCTTACATTCTTATCTCCTCTTTTCCCTACCCTTTTTAACTTCCATGGTCCCGTTGGTGCAGAGCTAGTCAGCCAACGTATTATCGCTTGAGTTCTCACTAGATACTTGCCTATTAGATAGCCTATTTTGGAAGGGTTAACTTAGAATAGGATTGATTTATGTTTGTTGCACTTGTATATGCATTTCCCTGTGTGTTATTATTATTATTCCTGTTTTCTGCTAGTCTAGGTAATGCTAGACTGGGGTAAGGCTTTTCTGTGTTACGAGTTGTTGTTTGATGCAGTGGTTAAGCGATAAACCTGCATACTCGTTTCGGTTCAGTGAAGCCTAGGTTGTCTTCGCGGCTGACTGTGTTACTACTCGGATTGTGCTCGTGGGCCACTAATCACTAAAGTAGCCAAGCGTGCAACACATGAAATCAATAGAGCATAAACATATCATACATAAGGAAAGCTTCAATACTATTCTGTATCTACTAATCGAGTAAAGTCTAGCTGGGGTACTGTGGGCAAAAGGTAGCAGTGACTGAGCAAAAACGGCTCGTAGCCTAGCGAAGTCCTCACAACTGTTTAAAGTATTACGTTAAAACTGACAAGTGCACTTTGAGAAATCCAGATCCCTTGTATCTGGTTTTCTCCCGGCTCCTTGACAAAGTAAAAACAAACTGTTAATAAAATACAGGGTGGTTAGGCTCTTGCCCTCACGCACTGTAAATTATTAACTCAACACTTTAACTCAAGTTATTAACTCAACTTTTTTCAGAAGATTCCTTGCTCGATGCTTAAGGACTATTAATTAACGTAACGTAATAGTGCCGATCCGAAGTAGAGGGTGGAGGACTTCTTAAGTTCTTAGTCAAGGGTGGATTACTTCGGCTTCGGCCAACACTATTCTTTGGTGTTGTTGTTTCTTACTTCATTGTTTGATTGTTGACCAGACTAGATAATAATAATAATAATAATAATAATAATAATAATAATAATTCTTTATTCCAGACACATAAGATAGATACAGTATAAATACAGTACGACCTAATGGTCCATATCACATACACTTCTCGTCAGAGCACAGATAATAATTATACACAAAGATATATTAATAAAGACACAATAAAATAAAAAATACAGTAGGCCTATTTACAGAATAGAGCACATATCACATTTTGTCACAATATAACACAGATAGGCTAACTAAGGCTATTGCTCAATGTTGGTTAACACCTATTGCACAGATCATTGCTCATTTAGATAATTCCTGTCTCTTTATTAGTCTGTTGTTGAACACTAGTACCGAGTTCTTGTATACCCCGTTATAGCAGATTGAACTCTGGAGGGTATTGGTGTTTTTTGTTCGGCTGGCAGTACTCAGGGGTTGGGATCGTGTGTTTCCGTTGTGGCAGCGAGCCGTACTCGAGTCCTGATTGAGAGCCCTTGTGTACCCGAGTGCCAGTTCGTAACAATAGCCAAGAATGAGCACAGTGAACACGTGTTTTCAGAGTTCACGGTGCCGGCGTTGAAAAGGGGAAAGGTGCACCATAATTTATGTCCAGTGCAGGCTCTAACCAAATATTTGAGAGTAGGTCCTCTACATCCCCATGGTGCTTTATGGGTAGCAAGTACGGGTAAGCGCTTGCTGAAACGTAGATTGGCTTCTCTCTTGGTCGAGGTCATTAAAGAGAGTAATCCCGGCGTTGTGGGTAGGGCCCACGATTTACGCAAATGGGCAGCCTCTTTGCGTTTCCTTAAGAATTTTTCTGTTGAAGATATTACGTCCACACATTTGTGGGCCTCTAATCATACGTTTTTGACGCGATACCTGTCAGTAGCTCTAGACAAACCTTCCTTGCCATGTATAGCTTTAAGGCAGAGGGTCTAGGTGGCCCTAAAAGTCACTTCTTGTTTAATTTCAAGAAAAGGGGGGGGGGGGGGGTGCAGTCAGTGTAACATAGGACACCCTAGACCCCGCCGGAGTATAAGAGCTGTGATACTAGTTATGGGTATTGTGATATGAAAATTTCTCTGTACTATTCAGTGCAGGAAATTGTGCTAGTACAATGGTAGTACAAACAACAGTGTTGTTATAAGTAGTTTTAGCTGTGAAAGCAATGTAATTTTAAGCATTGGATATATTTTGCAAGATATATCCACGAGTATTATGGGGTTATATGTGCACATGTAAACTTATAAGTTTGTTATTTTTCACCACTTATGTTGAGTGGGGTTCCTTGTTAACTTACTGATCTGTTCACAGAGTCTCGAGAGTTAACCCTTTTTATCAAGCAGGCTTCTTTGAAGCATGCTCCTGCTTGTACCCCTTTTTGTATATATGTGCTGCGCCAATAAATATACTGTATATCTTTTTTGAAGTAAGAATACTATGTGGTTGTTTGATTATCTGCTTTTGCTAGAGTTATGATATGATTACGAATGTCCCCCTCCAGTCTTAGATATCAGGCATAATCGTCAATGATGGAGGGGCCACTAATAAATTATAGGTTTGACTCCTGTAAGGAGATAAAGAAAACCTAATATTTAATAGTGGCCCCGTAATCATTGACGACTGGGGCCCTCCCGACCATCCCCTTCCCATTCGTTGATGTATTAAGGATTTTAGTTTACTTGATATGTCAGTGAAGGAAGAATGACGCCTGAGTCAGCGTCTGGTCAAAGATCCACACAAGTACATCCACGATATGATGGAAAGCTTATTGAATAGTTATTCTTATTTTCTTTTTGTTTTTATTTTTTACGAAGTTTTTTCGTAGTGAGAACCCAATTTCATAATGACTGAACCATGAGTGAGGTTGCGTGCGCTCATGATGAAGGCTCCTCAAATTTTTTATGCTCTGCGCGGTAGATTCAAACTACGGCGGATGAGTGTTTGAAGAGGGTGCCTTATGTAATAGGCATAATCGTCAATGATTACGGGGCCACTACTAAATATTAAGTTTTCTTTATCTCCTTACAGGAGTCAAACCTATAATTTGGTCTCTATATAATCTGTGAATCATTTCCGATATGATGGAATTAAAGAACACATTTTTCCACCAACTCATAATCAGCAAAAATGACACAAATGTCAATTAAAAATATGTTACAATATTTCCCAATCAATTTGTGTAGACACACTTTCAAGGCGAAAATAAACCATGGGGGAAAAAAACCCAATACAGTACAGTAAATAAATAAAATAAAATCTCCCGACGCTCGGAACTCGAAGACGGGGGAATATTTGTTGTTGACTGTATCTTATTTCTTGTTTATGTGCTGGAAGGATATTATATTTTTCAATTCCAAAGCATTATAAATTATTCAAAGATTACAAAAAGTCCAAATAAGACATAGTTATGTTAATGTATAAGGGAGTTACGTACAGTAGATGCATTAGAGAGATAGATAGATTGAAAGAGAGAGTTGCAGAGGGGGAGTGAGCGATAAACACCAACTATTATGAGATGGACTTATGTTTCTGAAAGACAAAGGAGACATTTTTATTGACTCTCTTCTTTTATTTAATAATTTTCATTTTAGTAAGCGTTGTTTCCACATAGCGATTTTGATAATTTAATTTGACTTTATATTGTCCTTGTCTCAATTTTGGTTTGTTTAGTTTGCAAGTTTTACATTTTAAATTATTTGTGTGCTAGAAGGATAATATTGTTTTCAATTCCATTGCATTAGAAATGATTTATAGATTACAAAAAGTCCAAATAAGACATACAGTAGAGTCACGCATCTCACGCATTTCGATCCCACGATTACGCATCCCACGGTACTATCCAATGGCTACCTGAATTCTCATCCCACGAAAAACCACACGATTCCCACGGCTTTGGCGGCGACAGTGGGGTGACGGAGAACGAGAGTGGGGCCACGGAGGGTGGTATCTAACATCCGCCTCCCGTCTATCACCACATCCATCACAATAATCACCTCATCAACTTTTCTAAGTTTTTTGTTTGTGTTTTACTTACCTTTCTTTTCATAGCAGCTTGAAAGCCTGTAAGCTTGTTTTGAAAGGCGTCCGTCCGACGCATGTAAACAACAGCTGATAAGGCGTCGCTTGTTCGTGTGTGGCTGTGTTGTTGTTAAGTAGTGAAAAGTAGTGAAAAGTGGCTGACATCGCCACAAGGTTCTCTCCACGGAAATCGTCATCACAACTGAACCAGTTGACTTAGAGAGCTCTACTCAACGCCATTCTACAGGAACGAAACACATCTACGCTTGGGGATGCGTGGGAATGCGGAAGCAGGTCAAAATAACAAAGATACGGTAGCCTAGGCGAGACGTTTTTTCGGCCAAATCCCCCAGGTTTTGGGGATATACCGGTATTATAGAATGCGTAGCCGAGGCTGGAGGGTTAAAGCAACTTACTTTTGATTATTGGCATGTAAAGTGATGGTCAATAGTCTCCCGACGATAGCCTCCAGTACTTTTGTAATTTTCCCCATTACTTTAATACTCTGCATCCCACGAATTCCGGTCCCACGGTAATATTTCGGTACCAATAAATCGTGGGATGCGAGATTCTACTGTAGTTATGTTAATGTATAAGGGAGTTAGTTAGATGAATTAGAGAGATAAATAGATAGAGAGAGAGTGGCTAGGGGCGAGCGAGCGATAAAATACTAACATATATGAGATGGACTTATGTTTCTGAAAGACAAAGGAGACATTTTTATTTACTCTCCTTTTCATTTTATTATTTGTGTGTTAGAAGAGTAATATTGTTTTCAATTCCATCGTATTAGAATTGATTCATAGATTAAAAAAAGACCAAATAAGACATAGGCCTAGTTATGTTAATGTATAAGGGAGTTAGGTAGATGCATTAGAGAGATAGATAGATAGAAAGAGAGTTGCAGAGGGGGAAGTGAGGGATAGACAAACACGAACTATTAAAATACCGGACAACTTTTAAATTAACGGTCTTTTGCCCGATTTTGTCCGGTCTTTTGGGGACTTGTCCGCATCGGCTGTTGGGTCCCGATGCTGTTGGGTCCGCACAAACCGAAGTCCGGTCAACTGGGGTCCGCCCATGCGAGGGTCGACTGTATATTCTTTATATTGAACGACTTTCCAGGTAGCTCGTGTTGGCCCAAATGCATCCGTCTGACGATAAGGATGTCCTCCATATTTTATTTTTTTTCTTTATTTTTCTCTCTATAATTATTTTTTAGGCTTGTCTAGCTGTTAACTGTTAGTCTGCCTCATATGTGCAGCCGTTATATTCCTGTGACTAGGCTAGTTAGTCCTTTTTTACCTGACTCTACCTTAGTATTTTCGCAGGGTAGTGCTATTTTGACGATTGTTTTATATATTTTCACCTTTTGTCATTGTATTCAGGGGTTCTGTTTACCATTCTAGTGTCCTCAGAATTCTATTTTTACGTCCAAGGGTGTTTTCCTAAAGTTTGATCCATTTTCGCTATGCAGTTTTCTTGCCAGTTGAGATGCCGGAGGATAAAGTTGTTCCAAAACCAAGCACCAACCCATTACCACCGACACTAGCGTGCAAAGACAACACATCCGCATTTGCTAATATAAGGACATGCCACAACAATAACAACAAGAGCCGAGCAAACAACAACAACAAGGGAGAAGCCACCAGAGAAAACGGAGAAAACGCGATCCAAAGGGGAAATTATGATAGCCGTCCAAATCAACATGTGGCCACCCTGTACACTCATGACTCCAGCAACTCTATGCAAATTAACCATCAACTGCAGCAATGTGTCTTTATAGACTACCAAATATGTAGTGAAGTGTACACAGAGATACAAAATTAACCAAATACATAGTGAAATGTACACAGAGATACAAAATGAATATAGAAAACCAGTGCTAACATATAGTGAAGTGTACAAAGAGATACAAAATTAATATAGAAAACCAGTGCTAACATATATCACCCTAGTGCATATAATAAAGAAACAACCAGGCCAAAAATAACAGAACAGCCTTACTTGCCCTATGCAAATATCCCTCAGACCCAGCACAAGCCAAATACCAAAGTGAAATCAATGCAGGTATCACCCCCACCTAATTCCCAAGTGCAAATAATCCCTAGTACAACTGGCTCCCTGAACACAAAGCCAGAGTGTCACACATTCCCCTCTTGCCCCGAAACCGGGTAACTTAAACACCGACAAAAACGGAGTCACTATGTGCGCTGAACAAAGTAGAATCAAGCAATCAGCCTACTGGCTTAACACCTTTTTTGAGTTCTGAACTCAAAGCTCCCAGGATAGAAGGGAGAAGGAAAGTCATTAATCTTGTTGAAGAAGTGAATTCTTTATTTCTTGGTGATCCATACCTAGGGGGCCCAGGAAATAGTTCAATCGGTCTCTTCTAAAAATATGGGATTCCGATTGAATCGCAAGACCAAATGCAAAGCGGCCTCTTGAATCTTTCTTGTGACAATAATAACAGATAGGGATGAGATAGAATCATTGGCTTCTATTGCTTTCAACGATAAGTTCATAATAGATGAACCAAATACTGCCAGTGCAAGTCTGCCCAAAACCTCTAAGCCTGGGCTTGTATCACCGTACTTCTTAGAGGTTCAGGACAGTGAATATATTAACTGTCCACCTACGCCCGGAAATACCTTAAGTTTACCGAGTGTAGGGGATCCTTTAGTGTCACTCTCCAGGTTCAGCATGTATAGTGATCAAGTGCGTCGTGCCAAGACGAGAGAGAGAAGTAGAGCAGAACATATACTAGAGTTGTTTGGGCCCAAACCTAGCTGGGAAGTGTGAAAATCCCAGGTCCCTGTAGTCAAGAACCAAGACAACCGTGCCTCTACCAGCGTGCTCCAAACTCGCTCTCCCAGTGTTCTACTCTCTACGAAATCATTTAAGTGTTTTTCTTGTTCGTAATGGTAACGATGATTACAGTAATGGTTTAGACTGAGGTATGTCAAGGTTCACAGTGTTAACGTCAACTTAGAAGATTTTCCATTCTTCCCTTATTTATTTATTATCCATCGCTCTGTTTCGGAAGAACAATACACACTTCTATCGTGCGGAAAATATTTATATACAGTACTTCCTCGAATTCAGGCTCCTGTATTCTTCAACATGGAAATATTTATGTTTATCCGGTTATAAAGAAAAACACACATCAAACTTGAACATTTAGTCAGACCTGAGTTTATGCGCTACTTATCATCCGGGTACAGATCCAATAGTGAAAGTTCAGTCGCAGAGTAATTGCTTCCTCAGTCACGTATAGTTGACTAATATTATTATCATACTTTTTAAAATTATCTTTCATATTTATTACTCTTCAAGTTATTACAGTTTTATTACTTATTCTAGTTACTTTAACTTATTGTTCATTTTGAAATCAAATATTGTCCTATTGTCCATACTTATCAGTGCTACGCTTACAACATCGCAGAAACTTATTTACCTACATTCAAGCCATATATTTCAGAGATTTGTATATTTATTTCAGGACTTTATTTATTGTGAATTGAGACTTATCCTCTCTGTGTGTTATTATGCATATGAGGTCCGTGCCAGAGGGGCCAACTCGCCACGAGTATAGTTTTGAGTTATTGATGTTTAAAGTAGCGGAGGTAATCACTCGTGTGTTGACTCTAACTCGGTTTGAGCGTGACTACTGAAGCACGTCTCGTACAGCGCCTGTGAGTGGTCGGGCGGGCGGCCATTTAATTCCCCACGTCGTAGCCGCACTCTCATTGGCTGAGCGCGTTGGCGAGTTGGCCCCTCTGTCTACCCAGATTCACACCCATAAACGGTCTGCCAAACGGCAAAAACAAGGGATGCTCAACCCTATGTGCAGTTGCTATAAAGATGAAAGTCGGATGTTTTTTTTTGCCAGATGATTCCCAAGAATTTCACGGAGCGGGAACCAGCTAGAGCGCTGTTTTTGAAAATGTGGCGAGTTGGCCCCTCTGGCACGGACCTCCTCAATTATGTTCATTTGTAACATTATTATTCTTTATAATTATATGAAATTCTATGTTTACTTTTCCAGAGACATATTGAGATTGTACCCTAGCTATTAAGGAAAAAAAAATGTATATAATTTACTTGTGTGTTTTGTGTCCATTCCTTATTACTATAGAGTGTTGGTTAATAGAGCTAAGGCTGATCCCTACCCAGTGGAGAGTTATCTAAGTTGATGATTAGCAGTGATTCCTAAGGTGGAAATCGCAATCAGATTATCTCCCATTTTCTTGAAAACGTGGCATAACACTGCTGGCAGCGGTGTCTCAACTCGGGGGAGACGACCTTCGTTTCTCTATCTCACTCAGTATAATCAATACACAAAACATCATGGCAGGGAAATCACTTGAAATTATTCCTTTCAAGCCAGAGGACCATGATATTAACACCTATCTCGAAGTGGTCAAGCCCGTGCTTGACATTGTGTTTAACACTTTGGCGTGCTAATGACGTTATTTTCGTCATCCGATTCCCGACCGTAGACGTGCCGATGACGTTATTTTCGTCATCCACTTCCCAACCGTAGCCGTTCCGATGACGTTATTTTCGTCATCCGCTTCCCAACCGTAGCCGTGCCGATGACGTTATTTTCTTCTTGCACATAGAACAAAGCCATACACCTAGTATATCATTCTTATTGTTACTATTGACATTATCTATCTATCTATCTATTGCCTGACGCCGTGATCCCCGAAGGGGTGGCCACGAACGAACCGCCCCCATGCACCTCTGTCCCCAGTCAGTCGACGCCCCTCCCCCCAACCAGCACCGCCTTCATTCATGTAGTTCCTCACTCCATCCTTCCACCTCATATTCGGTCTACCTCTCCCCCTCTGTCCCTCCACCTCGCTCTCGTACACCCTCTTAGTCATTCTCTCGCTTTCCATACGTTCCATATGGCCGAACCATCTCAAGTTGTTCCTTTTCACACTTTCCAGCACATCTACCTCCACACCACACCTCCTTCTTACTTCCTCATTAGTCTGTCTATCCCTCCATGTAATTCCGCACGCACTCCTTAAGTAATTAATTTCCACTGCTCTCACTCTTGGTCTGAGTCTCTCAACCAACGTCCATGCTTCGCTTCCGTAAGTCAGTGTCGGGATTACCACACTGTCATGCAAGGACTTCTTCACTTCCATACTGACCACCCTATTTCTTGTTACTGCTTTTAGCGTTCCTACAACCCTCTTCCCCTGTTGTACCCTCTCCCGCACCTCTTCATCCATAGTCCCATCTTTACTCAACACACTGCCCAGATACTTAAAAGAGTTGACGATCTCCATAGCCTGACCGTTCAGCTTCACCTCACACTCTGTGACTTCACCCCTTTCGAAGACCATAACCTTGCTCTTCCCCGTATTTACCTTCAAATTCCGTTTTTCGCACACTGTTCCAAACTCATTTACCAGACCCTGCAACTCCCATTCATTATCACTCATCAGAACTGTATCATCCGCAAACAGCAGTATAGGTAGCTTCCACTCAATTCCCTCCCTTTTCAGCGATACACCAACATCCACTGCTCTTGATAGTATTTCTTTCATAACTCCATCCATATATACAGTAAACAACCACGGGGACATCACACCCCCCTGTTTCAAACCAACATTCAGGTCAAAGAACTCGCTCTGCTCACTCTCCACACGTACTGCCGCCTTTGCACCCTCATACATGCTCTTCACTGCTTTCATCAACTTGCCCTCTACTCCGTATATTCTAAGTACTTTCCACAAACCTTCTCTATCCACTCTGTCATAGGCCTTCTCCAAGTCCATAAAGGCAACATACACCTTTTGTTTCTTCTCCAGATACTTCTCCACAACACAATTCAGGGTAAAAATCTGATCTACACATCCTCTTCCCTTCCTATAGCCTCCCTGCTCGTCGCCTATCCATTTCTCCGTTCTCACTCTCACTCTCTCAATCACTACCCTACTGTATACCTTCCCTACTACGCTTAGAAGACATATTCCTCGGTGGTTACCACACACTCCTCTTTCCCCTTTGCCCTTATATTATAACATTATAAATATATATATTATATATGTTTTTTCTAATTATTATTATCATTAAATATTATTTCTACTAATACTATTATTGTTACTATAATTATAAGCTATTATTATTGTATAGTTTTATATACTGTACATTAATATTTTGTTGTAAGGTACAGTATAGGCATATGAAAATATTTATATAAAATCAAGTTTTAGTCGCTGGTTCTTTGAAAATAACAATCTGTATTCATTGCTGATATACGAAATTAATAACTAAAAACTGTATCGATCGTTAAATTATATGAAAATGGACCATGAAGTGAAGCGAAAATATTTACCAGTCGGTTACGGCGGTCGACGGACAAAAAATATTTGGGAAAAATAGAAGTTTTGATCATACATTGGTCATATAGCTACCATTAGAAAGCTAATGAAAAATCCTAAATAGCGCTTGCTTACAGAATATTCATTGTCCCACATTTTATTGGTGAAAATGGGGAGGGAAAGTACCGGCGGACTGAATAGTTATCTTCACCTACGGTGAAATTCCACATATTATTTGTTTTGTTTATTTTGTTGATGAAATCATATATAATAGCCTTTCCTCTTGCCGTTCATAAAATAAAAATAAAAAATTATTATGGGTGAAAACCAACCGAGAGTGAATATTTTGGTGCGGCAGGAATTCTATAAAAGCGAAAACTATCATAATAGATTTATTTCTATAAAATCCAATATTGATGATAGAATATTCTAAACACCACCATCATGTTCAGCGGAAAAAATAGCTGTGATTTAGTATGAAAATAAAAATAAGTTACAGTAAACCCTCGCTATCTCGGACTAATTGGGGGGAGATCACTTCCGAGAAGCCCGATTTTCCGAGATGTCCGAAGTCCGACTTATATCCGACTTAAGAGAGGGAAAATTCAGAATTAGAAGAGGAAAGTCTGCATCACCAGAGAAAATTAAGATCACTAATTTTTATTTTTGTTAACATGTGAAATTCATCATATTAACCCGGGAGCTGCGGGAAGACTCTTAAGAGTTCCCCCGGCGGACTGCGGGAAGACTCTCCTGAGTAAGTAAAACTAAAAATCAACTTTTGACATCGAAAAAAAAAAAAAAAATTATTTTTTTTTTTTTATTTTTATTTTTTTTTTTGGCCCCTGGGCCATGCAAAATCTCAGTCCTCTACCTCCCCTCCTTCCCCACTTTCCTCCTATTCCTCAGTTATCACCTATTTTCCCTATTATTCCCTTATTCTGAGGTATATTTTCGTGCTAACATTAGCGAGTTGCAAGCAGGGTGTTGTCATCACTGATGGCCATCGAGTGCAAGAGAGAGAGAGAGAGTATCGATCGACTGTGTCGCAGTGGCCTTGGGGAAAATGGGCGGGAAGGTAGCTTGCCTCACCCATACATTATACAACTCGCGGGCTATATCTCCGATTTTGACCATCCAAACGCTGTTTTCACTCGTTTTATTGTTGTTTCAGGTTAATACCTTTATAATCAACCCATAATAGGCGCATATGGATAATTATTAATGCTATTAATGGTACAATGAATATTTTAGTGACGAAAAACCTCAAATACGTCAGCACAGGGGGAGGTTTTCATTTACCCCCGTGCGCACTTCAGAGGTTAATGACAAATACGAACCTTATTATGTTTTCAGGGACAGTACAGTACATAGTAATTAATATTAACACAATAATTAAAAGGCACAGGCTTCAATTAATTCTAAAATCACTTAAAACCGAATGAGAGAACATTGTAAACCGGACATAAATCCCGTCTAACTCAGAAATTGACGAGATATACAGGGACATCTCCGAGAGGCCTATGTCATTCCGAGAAGTGCGGGTTTCCGAGTAAAAAGAGTCCGAAATATCGGGGGTTTACTGTATTTAGTAAGTTTCGGAAATATCTTGAAGTGACAAATATCACAATTTGCAGCAGAAATATTTACGAATATTAATTTTACACGATAACCATTATACTGTAGATACACTATTTTTTGTTGATAGAAATATTGTTGTACTGTATATACTTCCCTCTATCTCATGAAGTGTATTTAAATGCAGTTGGGGTGATAATTGTGGGTGAAAAATGAGCGATAAGATTATTATGTTGGCCGCGCCTAGAAGCTTTTTGGGCGGGAATAATCGACTGTACAAACATTTATACACATTCATGCAACTTATAGGCCAATATGAACAAATGTGAGTTTGAATTTTAAGATGATTAAAGAAAATAAATATGTACACACACGTTCCACTTTCCCTCTTCTTCCTACATTATAGGTTTGACTCCTGCAAGGAGATAAAGAAAACCTAATATTTAGTAGTGGCCCCGTAATCATTGACGATTATGCCTATTACATAAGGCCTCCTCTTCAAACGCTCATTTACCGTAGTTTGAATCTACCGCGCAGAGCATAACAAATTGAGGAGCCTTCATCATGAGCGCACGCAACCTCACTCATGGTTCTGTCATTATGAAATTGGGTTCTCACTACGAAAAAACTTCGTAACAAATAATAACAAAAAAGAAAATAAGAATAACTATTCATAAGCTTTCCATATACTCGTGGATGTACTTTGTGTGGATATTTGACCAGACGCTGACTTCAGGCGTCATACTTCCTTCACTGACATATCAAGTAAACCAAAATCCTTAATACATCAACGAATGGGAAGGGGATGGTCGGGAGGGCCCCAGTCGTCAATGATTACGGGGCCACTACTAAATATTAGGTTTTCTTTATCTCCTTGCAGGAGTCAAACCTATAATTTATTAGTGGCCCCTCCATCATTGACGATTATGCCTGATATCTAAGACTGGAGGGGGACATTCGTAATCATATCATAACTCTAGCAAAAGCAGATAATCAAACAACCACATAGTATTCTTACTTTGTAAAAAAGATATATTTTTGCGCATAAACTTTATACAGCATATATATTCAAAAAGGGGTACAAGCAGGAGCGTGCTTCGAAGAAGCCTGCTTGTAAAAAGGGTTAACTCTGAGACTCTGTACACAGATCTGCTAGTTAAGAAGGCACCCCACTTAAAGTAAGTGGTGAAAAATAAAAACTTATAAGTCTACATGTGCACATATAAATCCCATTAAACTAGTGGATATATTCCTAAAAATATACCCAAACATAAAATGAATTCTTGCACTTTCGCAGAAGTACCGAACTTGTGTACTTATGCAGAAGTACTTACATCAAAAATAAAAGTCGTAGTTGCAACTACTGAGATTTCTTAAAATTATATTGCTTCACAGCCAAAACTACTTACAACAAGAATTGTTGTTTTACTACTATTGTACTTTAGCACAATTTCCTGTAATGAATACTACAGAGAAATTTTATATCACAACACCTACAAACAGTATCACAGCTCGTATGCTCCGTACACATACTCCGGCGGGGTCTAGGGTGTCCTATGTTACACTGACTGCACCCCCCGCCCATCTTTTCTTAATCTAAACAATAAGTGACTTAAAGGCCACCTAGACCCTCTGCCTTAAAGCTATACATGGCATGGAAGGTCTGTCTAGAGCTACTGAAAGGTATCGAGTCAAAAACGTATGATTAGAGGACCATAGGTGCGTGGACGCTATGTCCTCAACAGAAAAATTCTTAAGGAAACGCAAAGAGGCCGCCCATTTACGTAAATCGTGGGCTTTTCCCACGACGCCGGGATTACTCTCTTTAATGACTTCTACTAGGAGAGAAGCAATTTTACGTTTCATTAAGCGTTTGCCCATACTTGCTACCCATAAAGCACCCTGTTGATTCAGAGGTGCTACTCTCAAATTTTTGGTTAGAGCTTGCACTGGACATACTGGACATAAATTATGGTGCACTTTTCCCCTTTTCAACGCCGGCACCGTGAACTCTGAAAACACGTGTTCACTGTGTTCATTTTTGGCGATGAACCCTGGGGAAGGTGCAATGTGAATACACTCATTGAGCCTACCAAACCTTATGCAATTAGGTGTGTTGCTCATCGCCGCCAGCTCAGATACCCTGTTCCCGGTAGCCAAAGCCATAAGGAATACTGCCCTTTTTAAAAGTAAGTCAAAATCTGCAGTATTTTGATACAGACGGGAATGAAGTAAAGACAACGCTTTGTCCAGAGACCAGGTAGGCATGAGCTGACGGGGAGGTGGGCGGAGTTTAAAACATGCTCTCATGAAACCTGTTTCCTCCGCTAGTGGTATGGTTAGACCTGTAAGGTCAAAGAATGGCATCCTAATCGCTGTTAAGTGATTTTTTAACGTTACTACAGATAGACGTTTCTGCTCGAACAGATAGTTCAAATAATTAAAAACCAAAGCCACCGAAGGTATGGTTTGTTCTGTCCTAAGTATCCAAGAAGTAAAGGACCGCCAGTGCGATTGATACTGTCTCTTTGTAGATTGGGTATATTGACTCATGAATTTATCGGTCACGTTTCTACCATACGGTGTTAGCCACTTGGCCTCCTGAATGTCCATAATGCAAAAGTCAGCGAGGTCTCTAGGTTGCCAATCGTGTCTAAGTGGAAATACCCGACCGGGAGCGACACCGGGTTCGGGCACCACGTTTTCAATTGCTGGTACCACAACTGCACCGGCCACAGGGGCGCGATTAACGAGACTACGCCCCGATAATCCCGTAGTTTGTTTACTACATGGCACATTAGAGAAGCGTCTGGTGGCGGAAACAGATAAACGGAACTCCACATGTTCCAGTCCGTCACCAGTGCGTCGGGTCCTCCCGCCGGTGTTATTGTCCGGCGGGTGAGGTACAGCGGGAGTTTGTGAGTCTCCTCGGACGCAAACAGATCCACTTGTGGACGGTAAGGCTCCGCAATCATTTGGTTGAAAATGGTTTGCCTGAGCGCCCATTCTACTGTTGTGCTCTGTTTCCGAGACAGAGCGTCTGCCCAGACGTTTGCTATGCCTGGGAGATAAGATGCGTGAAGAATAATGTTCAGCTTGTCGGCTAGAACAAAAATCTTTTCTGACACGTTTAGCAACTTCCGAGATCTCGTTGACCCTTGTTTCTGAATGCAGTGAACCGCATTCAGATTGTCCATCCTGAAGGCCACCGATTTGTCCCGTAAAGTAGAGCCGTGAGCCTGAAGGAAATACAAGGGGACTAGTAACTCTTTGACATTGATGTGGGAGGTTTCTGAATGGGACCAAAGCCCTTGACCCTGATGGCTGTGGTTTGACTGAAAGCCCCAACCTATCGTTCCTGACGCATCCGTGTCTACCCATACCATCGGCGGAGGAGAGGTCCATGACATGACCGAGTGCAATGTTTCCCTCTTCGCCCAGACCGCTAGTAAGCTGTGTATTAATTTTGGGATGGGCCATAATGTTTCCGCCGGCAATAGTGGAAAAACTTTGTTGCCCTCCAATATTAAACGTTTGACTTTCAACCGGCCCAACTTTACAGTTAGTTGAATCCAGTTGAGAGAGCCGACCAGAGATTCGCAGATTCTCCGTGTTGTAGTCAGACTGTGAAGAAACATAAACAGTTTCTTGCGAAACCTGTTCCGATTGTCCACACTCTGACTCAGAGTGAGAGCAGCTGTGTCCCAGACCAGCCCTATCCACTGGACTACTCGTGAGGGAACAAAGTTTGACTTTACCGGGTTTACCTTGAACCCTAGAGATTTTACATGATTTAATGTGATGTTGACATGATTGATGCATAACTGTTCCGTCTCTGCCACCACCAGCCAATCGTCTAGATACCACAAAATCCTGATCCATTGGTCTAACATGGGCATCAGGGCTTGCCGGACTAATTTCGTGAAAAAGCGAGGTGCTAGGTTCAACCCGAACGGCAACCTCTGAAAGACATAAGTCTGATGCATTATTCATAAGGCCAGAAATCGTTGAAACCTCTTGTTTACCGGGACGTGCCAATACGCGTCTGTCAGGTCTAAAGAACACATCCACCCTTCCGGCGGAAGTGTTAGCCTGATTTGATTCACTGTCAGCATCCTGAAGGAAACGTTGTGAATATGGAGGTTCAGATAAGACAGGTCTATGACCGGCCTCATCTGAACACTGTCCCTTTTGGGCACTAGAAAGAGTTTGGACGTAAATACTGGGTAATTTTGAGGGACCGGGATGATGACATTCTTGGCGGTCATCTCTTGGATCAGTGACTCCACCTCTAATGAAACAAAATTTGCCTTTGTCGGCTGACGTAAGCGAGGTCGCCGGAGCCACTGCCAGGTGATGCCTTTGCGTGCCACCATCCTCGCCCATGTGTTTAATGGCCATGCGCGATGACACGCCCGGAACGACCCAGTTAGCAGACAAGGGTTCGCCGAATGGACTACCCTCTGATCCACCCGCCATAAGACTGGCCCTGGGAGTGAGAGAGACCCTAGTTTTTTGGTGGTGGTGGTGGTGTATGCTTTGACGACTGGCCGGGTTTGGCAGGAGATGGGCCCTGGCCCGGTCATTGATACTTCTGTCCTTTATGATTACCTGAAAACTTTCCTTGCTTGTATCTGTACTGAGCATGACTTTGGGTGGAAGAGGACTTAGGCAGATGAAAGGGCTTTGCCCCACCAGGCTGAGCTTTTGTGACTGGTTTGGGCTTGGTAAAATTGAAAGCAGGTTTCTTAGATGGGGCGGGACTGTGCTTAAAGGCCTGAGCCATGTTGAATACTGTTTTCCACACCTCCAGGGACATTAAAGAGGCAGTTAGAACAGGGGACATAACCACTTGATTTGCAATTCTATCCGGGAGCTTCCTCACGAGAGACATCCTTAGATCTTGTCTTGCCCGCACCGCCTCTAGCAAGGCTGTACGGATATCTCCTAGTGACTGAAAAGAAGTCTGGAGTAGCAAGCGTCTAGACAGTTCGATAGCCTTTCGGACTTCCGCGTCCGCGATTGCCTGAGCAGATCTTAGCATTGACTTCGCTACCTGTTGTGTGACAATATACTGGGAAAACAGTCTATATGCCTTCCCACGTAGTCTAAACTCCCGGTCTAGGTGAGCAGTGGACGGTGTAGAAAAGGGATCTTTAAGCTCGCATAGATTAATTTTAGGGGCAGCTAAAAATGCAAATAAAGCAGAGGGAACTCCGCCGGCAGAGAATACCGGCAGCGAGAACCAAGAATGGCTTTCTTGTGGAATTTGGTGCAAAGATTTCGAAATGAAAGTAGTAGCAAAGTTCTGAGCCTCCACTTCCCATTCCACCCAAGGTCCCGGACCCAACTGCTCCACCTTCAAAACTGGGTTTGCGGCTGTGTTTGTGAATGTCTTTTAACCTAACTCTGGTGTTAGAGCTGACAGTGCTTTTATATCATTAAAACCGTCATGCTTGATAAAGCATGGGGAAGACAAGATTTGAAGTTTGATTATAAAACAAAAATACAGAATAGTAAAAATGTTGCGTCTGCTACCGCCGCCGCCAACACCGTGAACGACCGCAGCAGTGCAAGTACTGGTACTGAGCTGGATACACAGGCATAGTTTGCCTTTTTCCAGAGGATCTACTGTAAGAAACTGTAAGAAATGCTTGGTCCAGTCCGAAAACAGTTTTGAAGCTGACGCAGGGGGTAGGGCAGGTGTAGAAGTATACACAAAATAATCATGGTGATAATAGTTAGGATGGCCTTAATATTAACATCAAGTACATTTCCTAGAATATCTAAAGCACGTAACTTCCTAGATTTATTCCCTTGGATTACCCACTCACGTGGTACCGGAAGCTCCCCCGACATAACTGTGCTACCTCTGGCTTTGCTGGGAACATTGTTACCCATGACTCATCCGGCCCGTATAAAAGGGGCATAGCTCCCTTTCTGACTGGGGCTTTGTCTAAAGGGGGAGGATTTACATCTCCTACTACTGTACTCTCACATTGGAAGTAGTCAGTGCCACCGAAGTTGGCCTAGTAACAATAGTAGGTGATACAGGGGGAGGGTGCGGAATTTGTGTCAAAGCAATGGAAGTAGCCAGAGGTCGGACATTCGATGCTGTCGTGGAAGCTCCCAAACCAACTGTAGGAGTCTCCGGCTGCTGACCAAAAAACTTAGTTAGTGCATTCGCTAGTAACCCATTAATTTCATCAGCTGTGACAAATTTAGGAGAGGATGAACTATGTGGCGAATCATTCCTACTCTGAGAGTCGTCTATCAATGAACCTGACTCTTGAATCTCCATCTCAGAAATTATAGAACCCTCATCCCTTTCCCCCGGCCTCTCAGGAGATGATTCTGCCGAAGCCGGGACCCCCTCATGCTGCCATGTTAAGTCCGGTATGGACGATGGGATCTCAGCGTCCCGGTGGATGTCTGTCACTACCGTTGGTGCATGAGAATGATGTGAGCCGTCACGCCATGGCTGGGAGTACCTCCAAACTCCCCGGTCTTGGCCGGAACTCACTTGTGAGCTAGGTACCACACCAATTACTGAGCCCTCACTCGAGCCCTCTCGAGGGTTATAACTGCTGGGAGAACTCTCTAAAGCTGGTACATGTAAACTGGGAATAATATTAGGTGACAACTTGTCCGCCGGTATATCCCCCACCACAGTCTCTGACTCCACTCCCGACCTGTCAGATTGGACATGAGACATGTCGGGAGTAGAGGCAGAAAGCGAGGCACGAGGCTCCGGCGAACGCCGGGAGGTCTTTCGTACATGAGTATCCTTTTTTGAAGACTTGTGACTTCGCCTCGACTTTGATTTTACACTAGGACTGTCCTTGGTCTTCTCCTCCTTGCTCTTCTTCCTCAAAGGTGAAATAGAGTGACTAAGTGTCTGCTGTCGGAGGGGAGACCGTGACCTGGACCTCGATTTTGACTTGGAAGTTGTCGCCGGGGGTGTCGGCTCTCGAGGTCTCTTAGATGTGCCGGGGGAGGGAACAAGCACTGAACCCTGCCCAGTCTCTGCCGACTTGCGCACATTTACTTTACTTCGAGAAGGGGGACGTTTAAGTGGGGGATACTGAGCAATCAATCTTTCCCACAGAACTACGTTATCGCACTAAAGAGCTTTATGAGCCACCGAAGTAGCATAGTTAGATAGGAGTTGTTTGACCTCGCACAATGCAACCGCCGCGGCCAAATTATCTTGCTGTAAGACTTTAATACTTAATTGACTACAAAAAGTACAACTCTTGGTCACCCACAGACCCCTTGACCGGTCCAAGCATTTGACGAATCTGATGCATAGAGTATGCGCAAAAATAGGGATCCCAGAACAGGAGGGTGTTAAGCATAGAGCAAAAACAGGGTCTAGTGGCGCCATGACAGAGACTGGGAAGAGCTAACCCACCCCCGGGCTCCTTCTGGTCCTCTGTTGACCCGCCGGAACTCGGCCCTGGAAAAAAGAAAATTTCCAGGAATTAATGCTCATAAGGTTACCCCAAAATGTTCTAACACAAGTGTTAATGAACTGCCGGGCAACAAGACTTAACACTCCACTATTACCTCTTGTTACCCTGTAGGTTCCTATGTAAAGATTTTAGAATATCGTTACTTGTCCAAAAGATTTAAGCATATCCTCTGACCTGATATAAAGACGAGCACATCTTTATAAATGACGCAGTCTTCCCAGTGGTTTTTTGTCCACCGGAAACCCATATTAAGACGCCGGCCTCCCTATTATATCGCAGTTAAAAAGGGGTAAGCCTATCTTAAACTCTTTTAGATCTGACTTCTCTCGAAGCCTTCATAGATCGCCGTATTTTGAAGGCCGCGATACCCAATTGTATCCCTCAATTGTCTGGCTAACTAAACTGAATTTCAAATTCGTTAATCCCACCTCCCCAAGGTTCAACCGCCGGGTGTGAAAGTAATTTAAATGTTAACCCCAATTGTTCCTATCCCCACTTCTTTGCAAAAGATCGCCGGGGTGGAAAGACCAATCAAACACAACATCCTAGTTTTTTAATGGCTTTGCAAAAACCGGGAAAAACTAAACACAACCGGTGTCCGCATGAACACCTAGTTAAACGGGTTATAGCCATCCCGCCGGGAAACATACAGTAAGCCTGAATACAGGCTCCACTACAGAGACGCAGTCCTGGAGAGCCCTCAGGCCACCACTCGCCGGGGGAAACTAGCCTATTTTAACCACGTGTGATATAAAACTCGGCAACCAGCCGGATTTTCTCGGTGCAATCGAAAAATCCACCGGAAAAGGCACCCAGCCGGATTTTCTCGGAGCAATCTAGAAAACCCGCCGGAAAAGGCAACCCACACTAACCAGACGCAATCTGATAAACACAAATAGGCCCTGGTTTAAGCCAAAACACAACTAATCCAGGACACACATGACACGGTAATACATATTTAAATCATAAATAAATAACACTTGTACATGTAAAAAAGCTACGAGTGGCTGGCTAGGCCTAAGCAGACGGAAATAACACTTAATCACGTCGTAATATAAACAAAAAGCACTGTAACATATCACAACAGGAACAACCGCCATCACCACATCGTAGAAAAAACCCGGGAGAGGGAAGCACTGACTCGGGACCTAGAAAAAACTTCACTAAGTGAAGAAAAATACGCTAGGAACGTCAGTAAACAAACAATAAGGCAACTTCATCAGAAAAATAAGAAGAAGCCCGATAACGCGTAGTTAAAGCCAACTAAATAACTAGGCTAGCTAGCCGCGAAAAATGTAACACGCGTCCACCACGGGACCGCGAGGGTACACCCGAAATAGGTGTCCCAAACACACGACCCAAATACACTGAACTGCGGGAAACCCGTCCCTGACACTCCTGCTACGCATATCCTAACCTTACTCGATACATCCCAGAGTAAACCAATGAGAAAAAACTCACTAGAATCCTATATTAACCGACAATATTATTCTATAGAGGTCATTGGGAAGCCTCTTTTTACAGTACTTCACAGGATTCTGTATCATGTAATCATGAAGCATTTACCAGAGTATTTAACGGGGTAGTACTCGCTTTTTTCTGGATCCCCTTCTCCCTCATGTTTAGCATATTAGTATTGAGGTTTTAAGACGTTCATTCCTTTAGTTTGATGATTTTGAGACTTTTCGCCTCATTTCGTTGTAAATATTAAGACCTTTCGTGCCATTTAGGTGTCGATTTTTCCTGACAAGCGATAGCGAGTCTGCAATTTTAAAAGGAATCGGCCTTTGGCCAGGACATTTTCCTACCGAAAAATGTACAAATTTATCTTAAAAGGGGTTCGAGGGGGTGTTTTTTTTAAGCTTGATGGGGGTCTAGCGAAGAAACTCAATAATAAATAAATGCACAAATATATAGACCAAAAAAACAAGCACTACCCCCTTAAGGGGAGCGTCCGGCTCATACTCGTAATAGTGCTCAAAACGGCAATATTGCGCAACCCGATATATGGCATCATCACCCATCCCTCTGTCTTCAGTTAAAATCCTGAGGCAATATTCCGTCTGGAAGCATGTTATTTCTGGGCTAGTTTAAAGTTTTCGCGGGTCGCGGGTCGCGCAGACGCATAGAAAATGCATTATGGGTTTCGGATCTGCAAAACAAAAAAACTAAAACCATGAATTTTTGGTGAAAATATGACGTTCTTAGATATTTTGCCTAACAGTATCTGGTACTCAACCCGGGTAACAACGAAGGGTGTGGTGGTGGTGGAGGAGAAAGAGCAGTGTGGTCCAAGCCGCGAGAGAGGTAGGGTGCGGCTGGCCGGCTGGCTTGCAACAGCTCTCGTGCCTTAGTACCTCACGTAAGAAAGTTCACTTGTCGGCGCAATTCTGACGTAACCAAACATGCTACAACAATGTTTCTGGTGTCATTGGAAAGGGCATGAAATTCTCTACAACTCCACGTCGCCATTTGTTTTTATTTCTTTCCCATTTCGACACACAACCCCGAGATATTTGTCACCTAATTTGTACCTAATTTGTACCTAATTGTAAATGCCCTAATTCTACAATTAGATACAAAATGGAAAAAAGTATCAACGTACAATTGAAACTACACCTATTGTTAGTACCCCCAATGCATTAAAACAATCAAGCAACAACATTTAAATGAGATTTTGATTTTACAAAAAGTCATAAATTTACACACCTAACTCAAAAAATAATTGTCCTAGAGAATTAAATTTTTGGAAATTTCTTAGTTGTTAGGTCCCCTATACGTGTACAAAATCTTATGAAATACAGACAAAATCCACTGACACGTTCTAGAGTAAAGCCGGACGCTCCCCTTAACCCTTCCTACCCGGGTGTCATATTAACATGACACCACAAAAGAAGGGCAGGAGCCCGAGTGTCATGTTAATAGACAGCAAGCTTGAAAGCCTATTCAGCTTGGTCTGAACGCCGTGCGTCCAACACATGTAAACAAAGCCGATCGTTGCGTCACCGCACCTCCGAAAAAAAGGAGACGTCGGATCAATGTTATTGTTGTGACGTAAGACGAAATTAGCGTCTGAAAAGCTCTGATATTGTCAACATCACGGCAAAGTTCGCTCCACTGAAATCGTCATCACATCTGAACCAGTTGACTTACAGAGCTCTACTCAACGCCAGTCTACAGATTGAAAACCGCACTACGTTTATAGATGCGTGGGAAATTTCTAGCAGTTAAATTAAACAAAAATACGGTAGCCTAGGCCTAGACGTTTTTCGGCCATTTCGCCCTGGTACGGGCGACCGTCCTTTGGCGGACCAGCCCGGGCCCGGAGGGTTAAACCGGGAACTGCGGGGAGACTCTTAAGAGTGAGTGAAAACAAAAATCAACTTTTGACATCGAATTTTTTTTTTTTTTTTTTTTTTTTTTGGCCCCTGGGCCATGCAAAATCTCAGTCCTCTACCTCCCCTCCTTCCCCACTTTCCTCCTCTCCTTCAGTTATCACCTATTTTCCCTGTTATTCCCTTATTCTGAGGTATATTTTCGTGCTAACATTAGAAATCCGGTTGGAGGGTGTGGTCATCACTGATAGCAAGCGAATGCAAGAGAGAGAGAGAGAGTATCGATTGACTGCGTCTCAGTGGCCTTGGGGGAAATTGGCGGGAAAGCAGCTTGCCTCACCCATACATTATACAACTCGCGGGCTATATCTCCGATTTTGACCATCCAAACGCTGTTTTCACTCGTTTTATTGTTGTTTCAGGTTAATACCTTTATAATCAACCCATAATAGGTGCATATGGATAAGTATTAATGCTATTAACCCGGGAACTGCGGGAAGACTCTTAAGAGTTCCCCCGGCGGACTGCGGGAAGACTCTTCAGAGTAACGCTTTTGAACGCGTACCAAAACCGCGCGTTAATAGTCAGGCGGCTGAAAATTGGTGTGGATATAGTACTACATGTCAACTCTCGATACCACCCCGCCAAACGCTCTCCCCGCACTCGTGCAAGCACCACCGCGCCAGTAACCACGCACTAGTCATGGAGCCCACACGTCCCTCACGCTCGCTCCCTGATGACACAACCAGCCCTCCTTCTGGTGGTGTTAGCCGCCGTGGAAGGCAGAGGGTGGCTGCCAAAGACCCTAGCTACCAGTACGACACGCCCTACAGCTCTGAGGACGAAACACCAGCACCCAAAGCACAAAAAACACGTGCAAGCAGGGCAATGGCACAGAGGTCATTGGTCTTTCGGGACACTGCCACCACGACCCAGGCCACTGCAACAACCACTACCACCACCACTACCACCACTGCCACCACTGCCACCCCTGCCACCCCTGCCACCCCTGCCAGCGACGCAGGAGGCCGCCCTAGGGCTGCAAAACCTGCGGGGGCAGGAAAAATTAAAGGCACGGGCGTAGGGAAAAGATCCCGTACGCCAGCCACAGTGCCCCTACCACCACCACCACCACCAGCCGCCGCCCCTGGCCCGGCTGCCGCCGCCGCCCCTGGCCCGGCTGCCGCTGCTGCCCCTGCCGCCCCTGCTGCCCCTGCTGCCCCTGCCCAAGGAACAGGGAAGGGGAAGGGGAAGGGGAAGGGGAAAGGGAGAGGGAAAGCGACTGCTGGCCCTGCTGTCCCTGGTGGCCCTGCTGCCCCTGCTGCCCCTGCTGCCCCTGCCGCCCCTGCCGCCCCTGCCCAAGGAATAGAGAGAAGGGCGACAGGCACCACCATCATCTTGCCATCAAGGCCACGCACCACTGCTGCCCCTGCCGCCGCCCCTGCCGCCGCCCCTGCCGCTGCCCCTGCCACCACCTCTGCTGTCCCTGTCCATAAGACACCCTCGCGTGCAAAAGTGACCCGGAAAACTCTGACACCATCAAAATATGGCGCCCTGCTGTTTGATGGTGATTCGCAGGACTTTGGCAGCCAAGGTTTTGACGACGAAGCCCTAGCACGGGACCAAGGGTGGGGGGATTTGGGAGTGGACAGTGGGAGTGAGTCAGACGTCGGTGACGAGAATGAGGAAGGTCATCGTCTGTCTAGTGAAGAGGAGGGTGATGATGATCAAGTGCTGTATCGCGACCATGGAAGCGATATTTCAGACAATGAAGCAGACGCAGACGACATTCCGATCCCTGGCTTGCCTTCGTTCGATTGGTCTGACGGGGTCAATTTTGTACCTGACGTGCCCCAGTTCAATCCTGGGACGTCAGGAACAACTGACGACTGGCCCTGTGATGATCAAGCGAACGAAAGCGACTTCTTCCTCGCTTTTTTCGATATGGAGGTAATGACGTACAGTCAGGACCCCCAATACACGATTCCACAATGCGCGAAAACCCTAATACACGAGTTACCCCTCGAAAATAACATTAATTAATTAAACATTAATTACGCGAGGTGGTACCACAATACACGAATCGAGAGCTAAGAAGGGGCCAAATCCGCTATTCCCGCTTGATACGCGAGCACGTCTACGTTTCGCGAGGCCCAGGAGTAGCTCTGAAAAAAGAAGAAGACGGGCATACGCCTGCCTTCCCTCCCGCTTACCCTCCCTCCCTCCCTCCCACAGTCCCGCTCAAGCGCTCATAGCCGTGGGGAGTGACCAAACGTTTGTAGTGCCTGCCACTTTTTTCGCCATGCCACGCCAATATAAGAAAACACACAAAATGAAGGTGGAAGTGTTGGATCGCAAGAAAAAAGGAGAAGGAAACTGTGCAATAGGCTTGTCAGAGTAAACTATTCGTACGATTTGGTCAGGGAGGGAGAAGTTGGAGAAAATCGTGAAGTCCTACGGTCCTAGTCCTAGTCCTAGCCTATCTACTACTAATTTTAAGGTAAGGTTTCACATTTGTATTCATTGTTCTTCTTATATATAAGATATAGACTGTACTGTAGAGCCAAAAATGTCGAAAATAGGGCCAAAAATTTCGAAAATAGGCCATAATTGAGAGATGTCACCCAATCTAATTATTCCCATTTAAAGTTAGTTCCACAATACACGAATTCACAATACGCGATGCCTCCTGTCACCCCTATTCTCGCGAATTGGGGGTCCTGACTGTACATCGTTGCCCAAACAAACGCCTACTACAGGTGGGTGTTTGGCAGATTGGACGTCCTTTCTCCAAAAGCGAGAATACGAGGCTGGGTGGATACGACTGTGGAAGAATTTATGACGTTCTTTGCCTTGTTGTTCCTCATGCCTCTGATCAAGAAGCATGTGTTGCAACACTATTGGAAGCACGACCCTCTCATCGCCACCCCAACTTTCAATAAGTTCATGACTCGTGACAGATTTTTGTTGCTGCTAAGATTTATGCACTTTGCAGACAACGAAAATCCTAACAGGATTGACAGGATATGGAAAGTTCGGGATGTGTTCACCATGTTGTTGGAGAGGTATAGGAAATACTTTTACCCCTTCCTCAATTTGGTGATTGATGAGTCGCTCGTGCTCTTCAAAGGACGTCTTGTTTTCAAACAGTATATCCCCTTGAAAAGGCATAGGTTCGGAATCAAGCTCTTCGTTTTGTGTGACTGCGAAACTGGAATAGTGCTTGACATGATCGTGTACACAGGCACTGACATTGACATACCAAAAGCCGCTGCCAATGACCCCATGGGCATGTCAGGTGCCATCGTCAGGAAAATGTTGGCACCTTACCTGGGCAAAGGCCACATCATCTACACTGACAACTGGTATACTTCTCCTGCTCTCTGCCAGTTTCTTCATGACAACCAAACGGGGTCATGTGGGACTGTCAGAAAGACAAGAAAGTTTATGCCAAAATTCACAGGTGATGTCATTCCTCTCACAGATGCCTCCTCCAGTGACACACCTTCAGAAGACGACCTGGCCCAGGAACACCGCGAGAGGCATGTGCGAAGAAAGCGACGAAAGGGGCAGAAATACAAGCAGCTCGAAAAGTGTGGGAAAGTGATAGCCCTGAAGTGGAAAGATAAGCGAGACGTCCACCTGCTTTCCACCGTCCACACAGGTGCCCAGATGGATTCTAGCAAAATCCACTACAGAACCAGGAAGACCATCTACAAGCCCGACATGGTAGTGGACTACACCAAAAACATGCGCATGGTGGACAAGTCTGACTGTCAGCTGTCAGGCGTTGAGTGTCTGAGGAAGACTGTGAAGTGGTATCACAAGCTCTTCCTCCACCTTGTTGACATAACGATGCTGAACGCCTACAACTTGTGGTTGGTCAAAAAGAATATGGCCCCAAACCAGAAACTTAAATTCCGGGAGTTCGTGTACAACGTCTCAAACCAACTCCTGGAGAAGTATGGCACCACCACTCACAGACGTACGGCATGGCGTGGGGATCACGTTCCTGACCGAGTCCAGGTGGGTGTCCAAAGACACTACCTGACCAACACCGAGATGATTGGCACTCGTCACAGGCAGGTGCAGTGCATCGTCTGCAGCTCCAGTGTCAGGAAACCCCATGTCCGAAAAAGAGTCACCTCAATGTGCGCAGAGTGCAAAGTTCCACTCTGCATGGGTGAGTGCTTCAGGGACTACCACACCTTCAAAAATTATTGAGTGTCGCCCTGCCCTGCCCTGCCCTGCACTGCCCTGCCCTGCCCTGCCCTGCCCTGCCCTGGACTCGCCCCGTGCCCTGCCCTGCCCTGGACTCGCCCCCTGCCCAGCCCTGTCCTGGACTCGCGCCCTACCTTACCTGACCTGACCTAATTGATCACGCTACCTCATAATGTAACATATATATTATATAATGTATAAGTTCCAAAGATGTCCCTGTGATATAGCTTTTACATTATATAATTGTATGTTTCATTATTTAGTTTATAAGTTTAAAATATTTACATGTTATATGCCTTATTTTTTTATTATATCAATATATATGTTTGTTATTAGTCAAAGTCATGTGTATATAATTATTTTCTTACCTCAAATGAATTGTACAAAAATAAATATGTTTCAACAAATCCTGTCAAACCTACTAAGATAATAAAAAAAAACAATAATAAAAAAAAAAACACAAGGTCATGTCATTGTATTCTTACAATATGATATATTCTATGAATATTTCATATTTATTGAATACAATGGCATGATCTTGTAAAAAAAAAAATTTATCAAAAATGTTCTAGACAATATAAAACCTTCCCCATAACCCCCTCCTGGATTCGATCACACAACCCTAGCACACTTTGAGTTTTCCAGTCCGCGACCTTACCAACCATGCCACATGAGCTCATACCAAATATCACTCAAAACTTCGTGTCTACAATCGAAATGACAATATACAAAAAAAAATGAATTATCCCACCAATTTACGTTTGTAAATTGATGGGATTATCAATTATATCATGCCAAGGTTTATGAAAGTTTGTCTCTGTCAAGAATTAGTAATTATATAACTTTATTCTGTCCAAAATTGCCAAAACATTCAGCAAAATTGCCCCTCTCAGTGCGACTCCTCATTTTCACACGGTCAAGCGGTGACCCTTGCCGCTCCCTTTATGCCCCAGCTACACCAGCCACAGCAGCTCTGTCTGGGAACAAAATTTGTATAAATACAATAATGGATAAAATACTCTTCACAAATACATTTGTATTGTATAATATTGTAAATAAAAAAGAATAATAACTGTGTGGGTGTCGAAAATTGCTCAACCAGCTTTCTTATGTCTCGCCTACGCGCGTATATTGGATTATACATAGTCATTACTGTCATACAAATAATTGCAGTAGGTCTCGAATATACATTTAGATTGCATATTACTTGGAAATAAATAAGTAAACGTTTCTCTGGTGGCAATCTACTGTTACGGCTGGATCGGCAATACATATTCGGGATTCTTGATCGTAGGACAGAAATGGCTTATGTGACAACGACACGCTCGATTCCAGTCCCAAATACTATATGCTCCAGACAACAAAAGCACCAACGCCCTACAGAGTTATCGTCTACGGTAACGAGGTACCTTAACTCGGCGAAAGTGTACAACAGGGGTAGGCTATGAGGCTAAACTCCCTCAGACATTTATAGGTTACGTTATTACTAAAGAAATGCAATACTCAAGAAACTACGTTAATATTAAGCCTCTAATAATGTAGAATAGAAGCAGGCTAAAGGTATGACAGTGAAATGCTAAATGACAAATGTACACGCCTACTTGAAAGCGCGTGCACTAGAATAACTGTCCCCTACTAACATGCACTAGCATGTAGCATACAAGATGTTCATGATCCAGTAGATACCTAATAATACACATGGAAGGAACATAAATAGTAGTCACTTATTATAAGAATGAATCTATACTTGGAATAACTAAAAGGTTGCAGGCAACAGTACTGCGCCGGTAGCCTACTACCGCATAGGCTACTTCGCTTCTCTCACTCTGTCTCCCCTCTGAGTCCGTATGCGCCCTATGCAACAGAACTCCGGACACAGCAGCAAAACGACAGTGCAGTTAATTGATACATGAAAGTATTAATAGTGTTGTCTTGTGTGTGAGTAATGTGTATTGCAAAGTGTTACATACATAAACTTAAAGAGAGCTGCAATGCATAGTAAAATAAAGATATAACCCACTCATCATCCCCATGTGTTCTAGCTAGCAGGCCAAGTCACAGGAACAACGAGTCCCAGCACCGAAAGCGAGAACCCAGGAAAAGACTGCAGAGAACACAAGGACAGATAAATTACGTTACTCTACTATACCGGCACTACGAGCGAGCTGTAGTCTCTGGTACTACATTCGCTCCTGGCTCGGTAGGCAAATCAAGGCTAAGTCCTCGCCCCTCTACAGACAACTCCTGGGCATGGTCGGGCTCTTACACATGGCACTAGTCTAGTCACAAATTGGATGATGAGCTGGGCATATAACTCGTGAACATGTAGAACGTTCACCAACTATCCTCATCAAGAAGATCGCTGTTCACATTAACCCCTTAAATCTAATACATGTAAATATATGCTTGTCCTAAGAGTAATACGAGAGGTGAGTGCTGAAACTCCTTTAGGACCTCAAGGGAAGGTTATGCATTTAAATAGAGAGAAGAATGAAATGAGAGTAATGTCGTCAGAGAGAAAGAGTGCAACCGTGAGAAGTTGGGAGAGAGGGCAAGGGATGTTAGAATCTCAAAGGTTCTAGGCAACCTGATCATGGAACACACAGCGAGCCTCCAGGCAATGTGCAGTACGACAACATGGGCAGCCCAGGCAGCATAGGCAGGCGGCAATGGACTACCAACCCTGTCGCGCCTAGCTATAAGCGCAAGGCTGCCAACCAGTCCATACGTCTGGCAACCACCCCCCCGGCAGCGTGGCGCATTGCTACCCTCTCGCTCTGAAGCCTAACTCACTCTCTCTCTCTGAACTCCCATTGTCTTATCTATCAACTTCTCTATTGATACTACATATTAAATGGAAGGTCTCGACATGGCTTAAAACAAAACCCACCACTGGTTAGCACATGACGAGACCTTTGCAGAGATACAAAGAACATAGTTATACGTTGTCACACTCAATATAGGCAGCCAGCACGGTACAGTGGTACGGGCGGTACAGTGGAGTACCAAGGAGTACAATCAGGTTGCGTTGCCACGCACTGGGTGCGTCACAGCCCCCCCAAGATTTTAGATAATCGACCTTAGAAGCATTATCAAAATCTGACAGGCAACCAACCGACCTGCTACCCTTAGCTGCCACTAATTGCAAAAGGTGCACAACAACTGAAGTGTGAATTATACATAAAACACAATATCGCATGCATCATGCTACAACAATAAAGACTTACAAAACTAAAAAAAAAATTTCTCGTTTATTTTATTGTTTTATAATCTTTTTGGACGGCGTTATGATAGCCTAATTTTACTCCAGCTCAACCCACATACCGTGCACGACTATCCTGGATCATCAACCCTTGATAGACAATCTGCTATCACGTTCTCACTCCCGGCAATATGCTGAATGTTGAGATTATACTCTTGGAGCATTAGGGACCACCTGGTCAACCGCATATTCCGATTGTGAAACTGATTTAGGAATTTCAAGGGATGATGGTCCGTATAAATCGTCACTACCGGGCCGTAGGCTGGAACATAAACTTCGAAATGTTTGAGCGACAAAACGATAGCAAGAAGCTCCTTCTCTATAGTCGAGTAATTCCTTTGTGCCGAATTAAACTTGCGAGAAAAGAAGCTCACTGGGTGTTCCAAGCCCTCGGAATCAGTCTGCAGTAACACTGCCCCGGCACCCACACCGCTGGCATCAGTCGCCAGCTGAAAACTCCTGGAGAAGTCTGGGGCTCTCAAAATCGGATGTGTACACAGCAGGTGCTTGACTAGGTCGAAAGCCCTCTGACACTCCGCAGCCCAACAGAACTTCACTGACTTCGACAGTAGATCAGTTAACGGTGCTAAGACAGTAGAGTATCCCCGGATGAAGCGCCTATAATAGCCTATCATACCTAGGAACCGCATGACCTGGCGCTTAGTGGTGGGCCTGGGAAACATATTGATAGCCTGTATCTTGCTCAGGGGGGGGCACACCCGGCCTAACCCGACCACGAAGCCAAGATACTGCACAGTAGCCTTTACAAACTCGCACTTCCTCAGGTTCACCACCAGCCCAGCATCGTGCAACTTCCCAAACAGGGTCTCTAAGTGCCTTAGGTGATTTTCAAAATCGTCATCATACACTATCACGTCATCAAGGTAGACCGTGCAGTTAGGGATTTCGTCACAAATATCGTTCATCAGGTTCTGAAACGTGGCAGGTGCGTTCTTAACCCTTCCTACCCGGGCAGTCTTAGCTAATGACGGTCGCCCCTACCCGGGCGATATGGCCGAAAAACGTCTAGGCCTAGGCTACCGTATTTATGTTTATTTTCACTGCTAGAACTTTCCCACTCATCTATAATCGTAGTGCGGTTTTCAATCTGTATTTTGGCATTGAGTAGAGCTCTGTAAGTCAACTGGTTCAGTTGTGATGACGATTTCAGTGGAGCCAATATTGCAGAGATGTTGCCAATATGGGGGCTTTTTAGACACTAATTTCGTCATGACGTCATAACAATAACATTGAGGAGTCTTCTCCTTCTTGATTTCGGAGGTGCGGTGACGAACGCTTGGGTTTGTTGACATACGTCGTACGCACGGCGTTCGGACCAAGCTTAATTAGGCTATTAAGCTCATGCCTTAGATAAGGCATACCGGGTAGCTGCCCTTCTTTCGTGCTGTCCTTACCTAAGGCAGCCCGGGTAGGAAGGGTTAAGCCCATAAGGCATTACGTTACATTGGTAGGTCTTGCCATCTACCACAAAACCACAAACTTGCTTAGCTCGGTCCGACAGGGGTACTTGCCAGTAGCCTTTTACAAGATCAATTTTAGTAAGGTACTTTGCATTCCCTATCTTGTCCACGCTGTCATCAACTCGAGGCAAAGGGTAAGGGTTGGTAGTGGTCAAGCCATTTAGCCTACGAAAATCTATGCAGAACCGCACCTTGCCGTCAGGTTTTGGCTGCAACGTGACGGGTGATGTCCACTTCACATAACCTTCAGTGATCATCCCTCTCTCAACCATGTACTTTAACTCCTCCCGTAAAGCTGGCAACTTTACCGGGGGCACACGGTAGGGCACTGACTTGAAGGGCACATTATCACCGACGTCCACGTCGTGCGTTACCTGAGTAGTGAGACCTGGGTGTTCGGCGAAAACAGAGGGGTATGACCTGAACAGGCCTAGGACAGCAGCACCCTGGTGCTCAGGCAGGTGACTTACAGCTTGCCTAGCCTCTTGTTCAGTATTCCCCGCCCACTGTTCCGCGGAAATGACACAGTCCCAGCTATCCTCCTCAGCAGCATGACTGTCCCCACCTCCTTCTCCACCCTGGCCGCTGCAGGCCAGCACAGGGACAGTGAGAGGCTTTGAGGGGCGTCTCACATACTCTTTCATGAGGTTAACATGACATAACTGATGTTTTTTCCTACGGTCAGGTGTTGCAACGAGATAATCAAGGTCGGACAGTTTCTTAGCCACCACATACGGCCCAATAAACTTGGCAGAAAGGGGGTGTCCAGGCAAAGGTAAAAGCAACATTACCTCCTGACCCACCGAAAACTCCCGAAGCTTCACCTTGGCGTCATACTGGTGCTTCATGACCGCCTGTGCATTAACCAAGTTATTACCTGCCGCTGCCATGCAACCTATAAGTCTCTCCCGGCTCTCAAGGATATATTTAAGTACAGACCCCGGCTTCTCTTCGCCCTCCCAGATCTCTTTCACCATACTTAAAGGTCCTCTCACATTATGGCCAAAGACTAGTTGATTTGGACTGAACCCCAGGCTCTCTCCTGGGACTTCACGTGCAGCGAACAGAACATACGGCAGACCCAAATCCCAATCAGTGTCATGTTCTGCACAGTAACAGCGTAGCATACTCTTCAGGGTCGAGTGCCACCGCTCCAAGACTCCCTGACTCTCGGGATGGTAGGCTGACGACACTACAGAACATATTCCGTGCAACTGAAGGGTTTGCTTGAACAATTTGGATGTAAAATTGCTCCCCTGGTCTGACTGCACCTCACGTGGAAATCCATAACGGGAACAGAACAATAATAAGTTTTTAACAACTGCCTTTGCCGAGCCGTTTCTCATGGGGTATGCGTCCGGGTATCTCGTAGCCACATCCATGATTGTCAACAGGAATTTATTGCCACTACTAGTAGGCGGGAAAGGGCCAACCAAATCTACTACAACTTTGCTGAACGGAGGCCCGGTGACAGGTATGGGAAACAAAGGTGCCTTCGGGATGGTCTGGTTAGGCTTCCCCGTTGTCTGGCAGGTCGCACACCCAGCCACCCATGCACAGACATCAGCCTTGACCCCAGGCCACCAGAAAAACCTGCCCAATGCCGCCAATGTTTTTGTTACCCCCAAATGACCCGCCACCGGCACATCATGCGCCAGACACAATAAGGACTCTCTATACTTATTTGGAACAACCACCTGGTCTACTACCCTCGCACCGCCCTCCCACTTCGATTTGGGGTCTAGAAATCTGCGGTACAATATCCTGTTGAGCCTAAAGAAATCTCCCGGCTTCGCATCCCCATCTTCCTCCAACTCTATGGCACCATTGCTATAACGAGCTAGGCTAGCGTCTTGCAGCTGCTGCTCACTAATGTCCCTGGGCGTCAATGCATCAAGATGGTTTTGTAATAAGACATTACCCCGGCTAGTAGGCTCTACTGCCTTAGTGGCTCTCGCTACAGCTCTTGCCTCACGCGAAGTCTTACCCAACTCTGCCTTGTTACACACCATATCTGGGCCAGAGTCAACTCCCGTGTTTATTATAGGTCCAAGTACCGAATCACCGAGAAGTGCAGCAGAATCAATGTCCCTTTTCCTGCCCTTAGCAACCTTCTCCTGATCCTTCCTCCACTGTCCCCGAGGTTGAGTGCTAGGCTGTGCAGGAGCCGCAGAGCGAGATCGGGTTACCACACAGGCCATCTCATCCTGTTGGCACCTCCCAACCCATTCCCGATTCTCACCATCCACGTCGGCCGCCCTCTCGGCAACGACTAAGGGTGGAGTCCCGGAAGTGGGCACCGCAAAGTCGTTGCCGAGAAGAAGGTCGACGCCCTCAACTGGCAAACACTCAACGATCCCTACATCCAGCTCCCTGCACACCTCTCCCACTCTCAACTCCAACCTCACAAGTGGGTATGACCTCGTAGCATTTATACCCTGCACCACAACAACTCTGGCCGCATTTATCGGTTTCCCTGTGAAGTTCCTCAACAAAGTTTGCGAAGCCCCCGTATCCCTCAGCAAGTCAACCCTCCGTAGTTCACTCCCCCAGCTCACAAACCCGTGTCCCCGATGGTCACAGAAAGTGTCCCGGACAGGTGTCGAGCCTTCCGTACGCTTCTTTACCGCGTGTGCCTCAGCTGCTGACAACCTACCCCGGGCAGTTGCTGCAGCCTTCAGAGACACACCGATACTGTGAACCAATGACACCGGCTTAGCGGGAGTGTTACTAGGGCACTCACGTGAATAATGGCCTAGCTTCTGACATTTGTAACATTTCACATCCCCAATGGGCTTCTTCCCTTGTGCGGGCGAAGAAGGGGCCTGACCTTTAGTAAACGGGAGAGGCTTGTGTTTGTAGGTGTTATTAGGTGCAATGCATTTAGTGTGGTTATGTGTGTCATAGGATTTGTTATTATCAAAAACTCTGGTGGGTGGGGTATAGCGCCCCTTCTGCCCTGACTCAGCCCTCTGAGCGGCACCGCAACCACGAATCAATGATAATCTGAAGTCTGCCATCTTGGCAGCCTCCTCTACTGTCTTGGGACATTTTTCCTTAATGTTCAGCGTTAGATCGGTTCCAGTGCATTTGTAAAACTGTTCCAGATAGAAAAGTTGCTTAATTTCCTCAGCCGACTCTGCGTGCTCGGACCGAAACCAGTTATTACCTGCATCTGTTAAGTCCCGTGCGTGCTCCATAAAACTGACGTCGCTCTTCTTATTCACGCCACGGAACTTCAATCTATAAGTTTCGGGTTGCAGTTCGTAGGCCCGGAGCACAGCCTCCTTCACCAGTCCATACACTACACTCTCGTCCAGTGACAGTGCATCGTAGGCTTTCAACCCCTTACCCACTAGACGTGATGAAACTAATGCTGCCCATTTAACCTCCGGCCAGTCATACTCACGACACTTCTTTTCGAAACGAGCAAAAAACTCAGTCACTGCTGTCTCATCAAATGCGGGTACTAACTTAATTAAATGCGAAAGTGAGTCTGTAACCCGGTGCCCACCACCGAGATGACGCCCCGTGGTCTCTACTCTAGACTTCTCGACATCCATTTCAGCCTGGTACCTGGTTGCATCCTGATTGGCTTGGATTCTAGCAACCTCTATGCGTTCTATACTAGCCTGTTGTATCTGAGTCTCCTGCAGCTTAAACTTAGCTAGTTCTAGCTGAAATAACATCTCAGGAGACAGGCCTGGGGGGGGAGAGCACAAAATGGGGGATCCACACCGAGACGTGTTTACGGGTAAGCCAGCTTGCCATTGAGAACCCTCCTGCTGCATCGTGCTAAGCCTCGCTGGCTGAGGGCCCAGCTCAGGGGTAGAGTGGAATGGAGGCTTGGAGGGAACCCCCCAAGACCCCACTCCACCCACCGCCCCATCGCCATCACCCAACAAACATGCCACCAAATTCTTCTTGGGCCAACTGTCAGGACAGTCCCGCCCCAAAACCGTGGCTAAACAGCGAAGACCATAACAATCAATAGCCTGCAGGCGCTGTTCGGTCAAAGGTGTCTGCAAAAATGCCCGGGCATCCCTCTCTCCACTTATAACACTCCCCTCCCTAAACATCTGTTGTACTTGCTGGTTACTAGGCTGTACCGTGTTATCCTCCCCCGTAAATGATGAGTCATTAGACATAGTGCTGGTTATACAATTGCTGTTCATAAAAAAAAAAAAGTGCTTATTACTAATTGCAGTCTCGACTCACAAAATGTTAAAGATGCTTGAATGACTCTACTCTAGACACCCCCAACGAAACAATCTGCAAGTCCACCAATACAATAATGACACAATAAAAATTCCTCCAATATGCAAGAAAATTCTAGCCAGCTCTACTAGGTAGCATAGAATAGTTCTCCAAAAAACATGTGATAGGATACTACTGAATCTTGTGCAAGGTCGCCATTTTGTTACGGCTGGATCGGCAATACATATTCGGGATTCTTGATCGTAGGACAGAAATGGCTTATGTGACAACGACACGCTCGATTCCAGTCCCAAATACTATATGCTCCAGACAACAAAAGCACCAACGCCCTACAGAGTTATCGTCTATGGTAACGAGGTACCTTAACTCGGCGAAAGTGTACAACAGGGGTAGGCTATGAGGCTAAACTCCCTCAGACATTTATAGGTTACGTTATTACTAAAGAAATGCAATACTCAAGAAACTACGTTAATATTAAGCCTCTAATAATGTAGAATAGAAGCAGGCTAAAGGTATGACAGTGAAATGCTAAATGACAAATGTACACGCCTACTTGAAAGCGCGTGCACTAGAATAACTGTCCCCTACTAACATGCACTAGCATGTAGCATACAAGATGTTCATGATCCAGTAGATACCTAATAATACACATGGAAGGAACATAAATAGTAGTCACTTATTGTAATAATGAATCTATACTTGGAATAACTAAAAGGTTGCAGGCAACAGTACTGCGCCGGTAGCCTACTACCGCATAGGCTACTTCGCTTCTCTCACTCTGTCTCCCCTCTGAGTCCGTATGCGCCCTACGCAACGGAACTCCGGACACAGCAGCAAAACGACAGTGCAGTTAATTGATACATGAAAGTATTAATAGTGTTGTCTTGTGTGTGAGTAATGTGTATTGTAAAGTGTTACATACATAAACTTAAAGAGAGCTGCAATGCATAGTAAAATAAAGATATCACCCACTCATCATCCCCATGTGTTCTAGCTAGCAGGCCAAGTCACAGGAACAACGAGTCCCAGCACCGAAAGCGAGAACCCAGGAAAAGACTGTAGAGAACACAAGGACAGATAAATTACGTTACTCTACTATACCGGCACTACGAGCGAGCTGTAGTCTCTGGTACTGCACTCGCTCCTGGCTCGGTAGGCAAATCAAGGCTAAGTCCTCGCCCCTCTACAGACAACTCCGGGGCATGGTCGGGCTCTTACACATGGCACTAGTCTAGTCACAAATTGGATGATGAGCTGGGTATATAACTCGTGAACATGTAGAACGTTCACCAACTATCCTCATCAAGAAGATCGCTGTTCACATTAACCCCTTAAATCTAATACATGTAAATATATGCTTGTCCTAAGAGTAATACGAGAGGTGAGTGCTGAAACTCCTTTAGGACCTCAAGGGAAGGGTATGCATTTAAATAGAGAGAAGAATGAAATGAGAGTAATGTCGTCAGAGAGAAAGAGTGCAACCGTGAGAAATTGGGAGAGAGGGCAAGGGATGTTAGAATCTCAAAGGTTCTAGGCAACCTGGTCATAGAGCACACAGCGAGCCTCCAGGCAATGTGCTGTACGACAACATGGGCAGCCCAAGCAGCATAGGCAGGCGGCAATGTACTACCAACCCTGTCGCACCTAGCTATAAGCGCAGGGCTGCCAACCGGTCCATACGTCTGGCAACCACCCCCCCGGCAGCGTGGCGCACCGCTACCCTCTCGCTCTGAAGTCTAACTCACTCTCTCTCTCTGAATTCCCACTGTCTTATCTATCAACTTCTCTATTGATACTACATATTAAATGGAAGGTCTCGACATGGCTTAAAACAAAACCCACCACTGGTTAGCAAATGACGAGACCTTTGCAGAGATACAAAGAACATAGTTATACGTTGTCACACTCAATATAAGCAGCCAGCACGGTACACGCACCGTGACGGTACAGTGGAGTACCAAGGAGTACAATCAGGTTGCGTTGCTACGCACTGGGTGCGTCACAATATATACCCGGTATATATATATAAGTTGGTCCTCCGGTAACGCGAGTTTTAGAAATGCGGATTTGGTGGCACGCGGTACACCCCAAATATCCAAAATGTTACTAACGCGGTCAATACTTAGACTGGCACGGGGTCCAGCTGGGCTCCGAACCTTTACTCCCGACTTTCGTAGCTCATATCTCTTCAAATATATGGCCTAACCAAGTTTTTATGCATACAGATATGATCGTTCCCGTGCATTGGGTGAATACTAGCACACTCCACATTGTGTAGTTAATGTGTGGGCGGGTGCCCAACTCCGAAAGGAGTTGAAATAGGGGAGCTATCCCCCCGCCAAAGGTGGCTTTGTAGGGCCTTTCCTAGCTGATGCTGAGAGGATTGGGTTCTAGTCATGTGGTGATGGGCTGGTCTATCAGAGTGAGAGCTGAGCGATCTCTGCCATACCCATAGCTTACTCTGACTGTTCCTTTTACTTATATAATTTCTAGATCTCAAATGACGGCGTCTTTTCCGTGGATCAACCTCCCTACTGCCAACCTAAAAGTTGGCAGATTGGGAGCCAAAGCGTCACATTTTCCCCTTGCCCCTCAACTTTCCCTTCATAATTGCTGAGGGGCACAGGGCCTTGGGTGGGGCTTTGGTTTCCCGGGCATTTCCGCACCCTCCTCAGCTCCCTGCCTTAGAGTGGCTTCGGTCACCCGGGCTTTGTTAGCGGTAAGCAGAGAGGGTTTTGTGGGGGCTCTCTATGGCCTTGGCCTTGCTCGGGACCTTGGGGCTGTTCGGCCAGGCAGCCTGGGGAACAACAACCGAAACACACTTATGTTATTGTTTGGCTGTCGAGTGAGTGTGTGTGTTGTCATTGTGTGGACAACATGGCTATGCTATCTCGGTCGCCGAATCTTTACTTACGACTTTCGTAATTTACCGATGCTCATATCTCTGCAAATAAATGGCCTAACCAAGTGTTTATGCCTACCAGAGGTAGATATGATCGTTGTTGTGCGTTGGGTGAAGACTAGAACACCCTACAATGTGTAGTTATTGTGTGAGGTGAGAAATATGATGGAGGGATTTCAGAGCTTCGATCAAAAAATGTCAGCTACTGCTGTGACTCTCTCTCATTAGCCTAGCTGCCTAGCCTAAATGAAATATTTATTCAGAGGTAAGAGTTGTTGCAATGGGCAAATCAACTCATTGCACATGTCAAATAACCTTTGTAATTGATTTAATTATTATAACATAGGCTTCTATGGAGAAAAAGTGGACTTTGTGGAAATCCCCAGAACACCAAGGTACCTTTAAAATGTAAACATATGGGTTCGGTAACGCGGATTTGGCTAACACGGGCGGTAACCAGAACACATTGGCCGCGTTAATGGAGGGCCAACTGTATATATATTTATTTACTCAGGCTCAATCCCCAATGGGGATATATAATATATACCGGTATATATATATATATATATATATACTGTATATATATATATATATATATATATATATATATATATATATATATATAATTTTTTACTCTCAGTCGAGACTCGAACCACGGAAAGTCTGAACGAGTGTCCATACTTCAGTCAACTACACCACAGTGTGGTGTACAGCAGTTACTTTCCATGGTTCATGTCCTGGGTGAGAGTAAAAACATTTAGTAGCTCACATATATTTGTGAGATATACTTAACCCGCCAGATACGAAATGCCTGTATGTGAAAGTGCCACCAGTGCGAAAGATTTGGCTTTGATTTGGAAAGAATTCATTATACAGTATCTACCATATGAAAATATTATTGTATTGAGAAGTGCATGTGGAGTTACATGGAGGGATAGACTGACGAATGAGAAAGAGCAGTGTGGCGTGGATATGCTGGAAAGTGTGAAAAGGAACACCTTGAGATGGTTCGGCCATGTGAAATGTATTGGAAGTAAGAGAATGACTAAGAGAGTGTACGAGAGTGAGGTGGAGGGACTGAGAGGGAGAGGCAGACCTTGAGTGAGGTGGAAGGATAGGTATACGAGAGAAAGCAGTGTTGGTTGGCAGAAGGGGTGTTGGCTGACAGGGTACAGAGGTGCTTGGGGTGATTCATTTGTGGCCACCCCTTCGGGGATCATGATATCTGGCAGTAGATAGATAGATAGATTGTACCTCATGCGCTTAGTTATCTTGCATAAGGAACATGTGAAGATTGAAGAATTAGAAAATAGGTTAAAGATAAAATATCCAGTGTAAAACTGGTTTAGAGTGGCGGGAGGGTGGTGGAGGGGCTCTACTTGTTTATTCAGAGAGGTCTTAAATGTACCCCAGATTACAAGTACCCATCTTTAGTACTTAGCTGCTAGTGTTTGTGTGTGAGGTGTATGTGTGTATGACATCAAGCTACGTGACCACGAGTCGGAGTGGGTGGTGGTGGATGGTATCTGATTCCAAATGAAGCCACTACTTTTTAAGCTCCTTTTTGGGCTAGTGGTTAAGGTGTTGGAGTGCTGCACTACTGGCTGGTTCATATCACAAACATATTAAATATTTTGTGCAAAAGCCAAAGTCTTTCCAAGTCGCTTGCTAAGGCTCGGACACAGTCCTTTGTGTTGCATTCCCTATACCTGTATACTGTACCATATTTAAATATTTAGGTCACTTCGTAAGCAGTAATTTTGAAGATACCGAGGACATAAAATATAGACTTAATAATTTTTATGCAAGTTTTAACAGTGTCAAGAGGGATTTTACTTACGTAGATTTAGATACTCTTAATTTGTTAGTAGTCTTGGCAAATCCAACGTCAAGGCTATTAACCTAATTGCAATGACGACTTGTCTATTTTGACTGCTATGTCGTCATTCCAACCGCGGTTAAAAAGAAAACGTCTAGGGTCTACTCCTTATCTTGCTCTAGGAGACGTTGTACATTAACCAAAACTACCACCAAAGGTGAAAAAAGCATAGAAGAGAAGAAAAAGGGGTTTACCTTAGTTACCGCTTAAGGCCCATCCCGTGTTCCATCATGTGCAGATCCCTGTCGAACGTGCGCATGAGCGACCCTCTCTTGTCATCATTTTTTCACGCGCTCCATTGAATGAAGTCGCTTTTGTTGTGCTCCTTTAATTCACCCTGTTTAGGTTCGTTTCGGCTTATCTGGCCTTCTTTTTTGTTAGACAGATGTTACGTGATCTAGGGCACACGTAAATGGGCTCCTAAGTGTGTATAATGGAGACGCGTGTGGAAATAGCCTACCGAAGGTACGGGGGCGCCTGGCGTTCCTCGTATATGTTTTTCATTCTTTTTTCCTGTTAGTCTGGGCATAGTTTAGCTTTTAGCTTAATTTAGCCTAGCTCGTTTTCTCATTCAGGAATTGCTATGCCCCTCTGAGTTTTCATTTTTTCATAGCCTAGGTGTACCGTTGGTAAACAATCTGAGATTTCGTTGGTGGCGGTGCTGTTTGTAGAGTTTGTGTCGGCCGCATTATTAGCGTTATTCCCGAGTCCCCCCTTTCGAGTCCTTCACTGTGTCTCAAGGGCCTGGGCGACAGGTGGTTCGTGATACTCCAGGGGTACCCCACGGGGGCCCCTCTTTCACACCACAGGGTTTTTCGCCCCTGACACATTCTCTGCTCACGGCTAGGCCACCCTTTTTCTCACCAGTTTCATTTACTGGTTTTTGTTTTCCCTTCCTGTTTTCACCTCCATCCTTTCATAGCCTTTTGCCCAATCCAGGGGTACCCCACGGGGGCCCCTGTTTGTGCCAAACCACCCTCCCTGCCACTTCTCCTCATGGGCTTTGCTCTATCTCTGTGGGTTGGGTGGTTCCTGGGGGATGTGCCTCCTCTCCCCTGGTGTGTCTTCCTTGCCTCTCCCTTTACCGGTTGAGTCAGGATAAATTCAAGGAAGACACTGCTCAGCTTGATGGCCATCATTGCTTGGAGTTCATAAGGAGATGACGCATTTTTTGTGGCCTTTTTTGGTATTCCCTAGACGCTCCTCTCGCTTTTTTCGGCGCCGGACCATCTCGGCCGGTCCCGCAAATTTGCGGGAGCTAGATTCGGTCCTCTGGGACTTTCGGCTCCCCGCAAATTTGCGGAGATCGTTGGGGGGTCCCGCAAAATTGCGGGAGGGTGGTGTCGGTACGGTTATGCCTCCATTGGCCCGCAAATTTGCGGTAATAGTTGGCTTTCACTATTGACTTTTTTTATGTCATCTTGTTGCCTGATACTATATTGGTGTATGCACTTTACTGGTGTTATAGGCCCTGCATGTAAGATGTTGAGTGGTGGTTAACACTTTCTCCATCTTTGCAGGTTCTGCTAGTGCTCTTCCGCCTCGGCTGCCCTCCTCACCTACCTCTGTGCTCCCAGTTTAGGGTGAGTACGGATACCTGTTTGCATGTGTATTCCTGTTTCCCCATGCTCCTTCCCTGGTTCTTCTTGGACATTCTCTCCACTTACTCCTTCGACGTGCTGATTATGGTGTGTGTTCTTCTTGTGCAGGTAGGCTGCCTTGCTTTCGCCTTGGTTGTCGCTCCCCGTGCTTGGAGAGCCACAAGTCCTGCTTGCGCCACTCGCTCTGTGTGTCCTCTACGGCCTACCTCCCTGCTCTGTGTGGCACGTGTCTGGCCCTGGTGGGTATGCTGCACCATGGCCCTGGTTCCTCGGCGGCGGCTGTGGCCTCTGCTTCCCTTCCGTCGGTGTGGACGATGGTCTCCCGCCACATTAGGACTGTGGACCACCGTTCCCCGGCCTTTGTTGCCGACCGGATCCGCGTCGCCCTGAGTATCCCTGACCCGACTGAAGGCCGTTCACCTGGCCCTCTCCCTGCTCGGGCCCTCTCCCCTGGGTCCCGCAGCCGGTCGTCCCATCGTCGGGGGGTTCCCCAGCTCCGTCCACGCTCTCGCTCGCCTCGTCGTCCGTCCTCTACTGCCACTCGTCGTCCTCCTGATCGCCTTGACGACACCCATCGCCCTCGTCATGGTTCTCGCCCTGAGGCCGGGGTTAGCGGCTCTGCCCCTGTGCGCCCTCCCCTGGCCTCTATGGATAGGGCCTCTACTCCCTTCCGCCCGCTTCCCCAGCCCAGACGACTTCCTCTTACGTTGTCCTCTCCGCGCGCGGTTGTTCATGCTGTAGCTGGCCCTCTGCTCCCTCCTCCTACACTGTCCAGGAGGGTCCGCCTGGATGTCGTTGCTTCTACTTCACCTGCTTCAGTGCCTATTCTTCCTTCACGGTCTCGTCCCACGCTGGAGGTCCCTCCCTCCTCCACCTCGGTGTCGGGCCGCCCTGTTATCTCAGCCCCGGGGATCCTTGCTCTGTTTCCCCCCGCGGCTCCTTCTGGCCTCCTTTCACCCGGCCAGCCTTCCCACTCCCGTCGTCCTGCTCCTCCTCATTCTTCTCTTCCTGACCTTCACTTACCGTCTCGCCAGGGGGGTACCCCTCCTCTTGCCTCGGTAGGGTTTCGCGAGGTTTCGGGGTCCCCTTTCTCAGGAGCTGACGTGTCGCTGGAAGAGGGGGATGGTGCTGTTTCCCCCTCGGCCGTTCGTGATCGGGGACGAGTCCCTCAACGGCGACACAACCGTCGTCGCTCGCCTTCCTTGGGCCGCGACACTGCTGGTTCGTGTCGTGGGTCTCGCTCACGCTCGCCCCTGCGGGCCGACCAATCTGGGGGGGGGTCGCCTCTCTCGGATCGATTGTCGGCTATGCAGGGCTGGGTTGAGTCACGCTTCGACGGGCGCTTGGAGTCGATGGAAGCCTCCCTCTTCTCGCGTTTCTTGGCGGTGACTCGCCCTCCGCGCCTCACCCTACCTACCCCTGCTACGGTCCCCCTCCCTTCTGCAGGCCTACGCTCTGGTCAGACTTCAGCCGCCCTGACATCCTTCCGGCTGTTCAGTCCCTGGCTGTGTTGACGGTCTGGCCTCCTTTGGGACAGGTTTGTGCGACGCCGGTACGCCTGGCTTAGCCATCATGCTCGGTCACCCTCTCCCATTGGAGGCCTGGTTTGCTGAGGCCTTCGACTTCACACATCGATCCGTCGACGGCTCTCCTTCAGTCCCTCCCCCAGAGTCATCACTGATTTTGCCTCCTCTTGTGTCTGTCGGCGGGTTGGACGGCGCGTTCTGGTCCTGGATGAGCGCGCCCGTTCTTGAACTTTGTTCTATTGCTGCCCCGTTCTTCTCTCACCCGGATCGGCCCTCTGTCGCCAAGGTTTTTCCCTTGCGACAGAGGGTGACGGACTTATTGTCTTGTCTTTAGGTTCCCTCCAGACGTCTGTTCACCACCTGCGGCTTTTCGAGGCATCTGCGCGAGGGTTTGGACCGCGTTCAGGGGGTCCACCTTCGGCTCGCGGTGTCTTTGGTTCCCGAGCTGAAGGCGGTTTTGTGCGTGGCAACTCGGCGGTACGGTCCTCGTTCTGCCGGCCGGCCCCCTTGGATATTCGTCAGGGTTTGTTGTACTCTGCGCTATATACGTCGTTTTTTTTATGCAGGATGCTTGGGACTGCTACGCTTCTCTGTCGGCGGCCCCTGCTTCCGACACGCGACGACGCGCTGTGTCGTTGCGGACCCTGCTTACGTCACGCACCGACGCGCTGTGTCGCGCGCGGGGTCTTCTCAGTCCCGTCCTTCTGCCAGTCCTCTTCGGGGTGCTGCTGCAAGTGCTGCCGCCTTGCACGGGCGCAGGACTGGGACGTTGCAGGCCAGTGCGTCGGTTCCGCCTCGCACTTCTGTTCTTGCCCCTTTCATCCCCGCCGTGTCGGGGCTGGCCGGCCTTCCACTTCCGGCCGCCCTTCGACGGGGTCAGCCCCGCGCCGGCCTGGGGTTGGGGTGGCCCGCCCTTTTTTACTAGGTTGGGGGGGGGGGGGGGGGGTAGAGGAGGTCAACGTGGCGCTCATGCCTGCACGGCCCGTACCGGGGGTACCTCCACGTCAACACAATGTGTAGTTCTCTGGGTCGGCCTCCTTGTTCTCCTTCTCGCCTGGCCGACCGGGTCGCTCCCCTCCTCTCGGGTGCTCCCTCGGGATGTTTTCGCCCTTGCGCCCCTCGGTAGCCGCGAGGGACGTTGGGGGCGGCGGGTTGCGCGGAGGGGTCTCACCTGGAGGTGGACGTCCAGACCCCCACTCCGCTCTTGTCACCGACGCCGGCCCGTCTCTTCAGAGGTGGCCCACGTGTTCACTTCCATGCCCGAGCTGGGTAGCGTCGAGGGAGTTGACCGCCGGTCACCCGGTTTTCCTCTCCCGTGTCTTTCTGGTACCGTCGACGAACTGCGACGCGATGCGACCGGTGGTGGATCTGTCGGCCCTCAACGGGCACATCGTGCACACACGGTTTCGGATGCTGCCGGTACCCCTGGTACGCCTGGCCCTGTGCCCTCTGTCGTGGGTAGTGTCGCTGGCCCTCCAGGATGCGTCTTGGCTCGTTCCTCTCCATCCTCGCTTCCAGCGATTCTTGGCCGTTCGGACTTCCGATCGTGTGTTTCTGTTCGACAGCCTTCCCTTCGGTCTCCACATCGCGCCGCGGATCTTCTCCGCACTGGTGGGGCAGGCTCTGGGTCCTCTCCTCAGGAGCGGGCACCAGCTCCTGTTTTCCTTGGCCGATTGGTTGGTCGTTTCCGAAGCCCTAGGACTGTGCATTGGCGACGCCCTCACAGTCGTTCGCAACATCGCACGGTTAGGGTTCCCCTTCGATGTTCCCAAGTCACGCTTGACCCCGTCGCGTGTCGTGCCATGGGTCGGTCTCGCATGGGTTTTGTCCGGCGCTACGGTGACCCGGGGTCTGCCGGCCGCGGTGCACCTTCGGTGGAAGGTCTTCGCCGTGTTGCACTCGGTCTCCCTCCCGGGGTGGCTCTGGGACTCGTTCGTGGGTTCGCTGCATTGGGCCGCTCTGCCCCTTCCCTTAGGGAGCCTCTGGCTACTCCGCCTCCTCCTCATGGGCACCGCAGTGTTTCCGTTGCCCCTATGGATCGGCTCCTGCCGCTCCCGCGTACCGTTCGCAGACGCTTCGGTCGCTGGGTTGCTCGGGGCTCGCTCTCTGCGGCTGTGCCCTGGACCGCCCCCCCGCCGACGGTCTGGGTAGCCACAGATACGTCGAGCGAGGTTGGGTGAGGTTCCCGATCGAACCTGGGACGTCCCCTTCCCGGCAGATGGGTGGGTCTCCCTCCACTTACCCGTCTATGCCCTCGGCCTGTTGGTTCCTTTGTTCTTCCTGCGGGACCACGCGCTGGCCCTTCGGGGTAAGTCGGTGGCCTTCGGGTTGGACACTCAGACACGCTGTCCCCTGTTTCCTTATGCGGGGATCCTCCAGGTCGTTGACTCTATTGGGGGTCTCGTTGGAGTTGTTCTTCCTCGCGGACCGACACCCCTTCTCCTTGCATGCCTCCTCCTTGCCCGGGCCTGCCACCCTGTGGGCGGCCGCCCTGTCGAGAGGGCAGGGCGTTCTTGTAGAATGGGCGATGAAACGGACTGTGTTCGCCGACCTCGCGGCTTCCTGAGGTGTTCCGGAGGTCGCCTTGTTCGCATCGGGGGTGCCGCGCCAGTTGCCTTTGGACCTCTCCCTCCGGCCTCGCGCTCCGGGGGGGGTCCGGACGCTTTCATGGTAGCCTGGTACAGGTGGCGGTTGATATACATCTTTCCGCCACCGGACGCGCTGTTGATGCCCAGTCCTCGCGAGGCTGCGGCTGTACCACGGCTGCGTCTGGCTCCTCGCGCCTCTGTGGCCGGCACGGGCTTGGTCCGCCCGGTTGCCGCGGTGGTGCCCGGGTCCGGTTCCTCTACCTGTCTCCGGCTTCCACTTGGGCTAGGTTGGGGACCTGCGGACCTCGTTGGCCTTCGCATCGTGCTTGTTCATGAGGCACGGTGGCTCCCGGTCCCCGGCCGGGCCCTGACTGACTTCCTGCAGCGTTCCTGGCCGTCTTCTCCTTGGGGGACTTACGGGTCCCGCTGGAGGTCTTTTACTAGGTGGCTACGGGCCACTCGCCTGCCAGTTGGCTCTCCTTCCCTCGTCCTACGCTCCTTGTTTCACCTCTTCCGTACACGTCACTTTCAAGTCGATGCTATACGTACCCACTTGTCTGCCGTCCGGGGGTTCTTTGGGTCCGTCGCTGGGCTGGTCGTTCCGCCACAGGGGCTGGATTCCTTCCTGACGGCTGCCTTCCGGGATCGACCGCCTCCGCGCCAGGTCCCTCCGCAGTGGGATCTGGGGCGGGCTCTGGTCCTTCTGGCTTCACCCACGTATACAAGGGCCGCTACGCCGGTTCCGTTGCTCGGGCGTCCACTCTTCCTTGTCGCTCTGGCCACTGGGGATCGGGTGTCTGCACTAGCGGCATTGTCACGGCCCCGGGACTGCGTGCAATTCTCCCCGTCCTTGCATGGCGTCTCGTTCGCCTCCTCCCCTCCTTTTGTTACCACGCATGGGAGGGAGGCCCCCGCTTTCCAGCCTTTCGCCGTCCAGGCTTTACGGCGTGGGCATGCCATGTGTTGTGCCCGGTGTCAGCCTTGCACTCCTCTGTTGCGTCTGTGGCGCCGCCTTCGGGTACTGCTATGTGGGTGTCTCCTCGGACAGGTGGGAGGCTCTCGCAGGTGCAGATGGGCCGCCACGTTTGTCGGGCCGTTCGTGCCCGTCACCCTGTTTGTAGGGGTTCTGCGCACGATGTCAGATCCTTTGCTGCCTCCTTCCGGTTCCTGCCACGTCGATCCTTACCTGCCATCGCCTCAGCGGTTTTGTGGGTCTTCTATCAATTCCTTCATCTCCTCCTACCTCTCCGTGTCCAGTGTTCGACCCCCTCGGCCGGTGATTGCTCTCGGGGGTCGTGTTTCCTGGTGCTCTGGCGAAGATCCCTGGTCTTCCCCCCCTTGTCCCTCGTTCTTTTCCTTCGTTTTATTTGACAAAGGGGGGGGGGGTGTACGGGTTTGCAACACTGGATTGCAAGTTTGGGATTATGTATTGTTCCAGTACATAAGTGTTTTTGCCACATTGAAAATTGTGTTTTGTTCTTGTGTTCAGTGTTTTTGTTGGTTTTTGAAGAAAAGGGTTTTGGGTACAGTACCTTTTTGGTTTCAGACAAGTCTATGTTTTTGCATTACTATGAATGACGGGCATGTGTTAAAACTGTTCTTTTTAGCTACTCCTCAGTTTTCACTCTTTTATTAAACTCTCTTGTTTAAATTGTGTCTGTCATTCATAATTTTGTTTTATGCATTGGTTTTTTTGGTAGGTTGGGCTTGGATGTCCTCCTCCTATTTGTTATGCAGCCTTGACGTTGGATTTGCCAAGACTACTAACGAATTGGGAGGTTTGACGTACCTCCCAACCTACCAAATAGGAAAACCTACTATTTGGTAGTAGTCTTGGAAAATCCAACGTACATAATACCCTCCCTCACGCCGGACCCCTGCCCATACGCGTTCTTCTGCTGACGTGAGATGTGATGACAAGAGAGGGTCGCTCATGCGCACGTTCGACAGGGATCTGCACATGACGGAACACGGGATGGGCCTTAAGCGGTAACTAAGGTAAACCCCTTTTTCTTCTCTTCTATGCTTTTTTCACCTTCGGTGGTAGTTTTGGTTAATGTACAACGTCTCCTAGAGCAAGATAAGGAGTAGACTCTAGACGTTTTCTTTTTAACCGCGGTTGGAATGACGACATAGCAGTCAAAATAGACAAGTCGTCATTGCAATTAGGTTAATAGCCTTGACGTTGGATTTTCCAAGACTACTACCAAATAGTAGGTTTTCCTATTTGGTAGGTTGGGAGGTACGTCAAACCTCCCATTTTCTTGTTTAATTCATATTGTAAGCCTGATTTCGGATTATCTCTATGGAACCATTCTAAAACCAAAAAATCATGTATGTTCAAAACTTTTAATATTGCATATAATAGTAAAGCCATGAAAAATATGCTGGGTGCACCTGTTTATGCTAGCAGCCATGAATCAGCCAATGCATGTAACCTGTTATTATTGAACCAGCAAGTAACACTGATACAATGTCGGTACGCAAAAAGACTTGAAAAATCTCCCAACTACATAATAAGAAGCAGTATGCCACTTTTAAAAACAGGTTATTTTTATAGTTATGTACTCAAATTGATGAGGGAAGATTATAATGTGAGCATTGCGTTTGAAGAATTAGATATTATTATTTCTAGGATAAATTGGATCCAAAACCATGAAGAACGAAGAATCCCAGTGATATTATAATCAGGTAGACAGGTTTGTAATTGTTTGATATGGGCTAACATATTATGATCTATCCATGCGCAATACCATGGCTATACATGTCAAATGTTACAATGTGCGTGTAAGTAAGATACTTGCCCAAGTTCATGTGATAGCATAATGACATTTTGCTGTAACTTGTAACTTCTGCTGTTTAATAGTAGAACAGTATGAATTTGTGCCAGAGATGTACACTCGACCGAGAAGCGGTCTTTGCCCTGGCGCTCTGAACATTCTGGAGGTGGGTCGAAGTCTTGTGGTGGTGCCTCACAGACGTGTGTTTCCCCCGATTCATTCCGTTCACACTGGATTTTTTGTGGCTCGCCGGTGTGAGGATTGTTTTTTGGTCGAGTGTGCCAATGAGCTTGATATTAATGCCCGCCGGATATACAGCGGGTATTATTTTTATTATTTTTTATTATTTTTATAGTCTATTTGTAAATAATTATACAGTACTACATTTTTATTACTCTATTCTGACTGATTCCCCTCCATATGTAATATATGTAAATTTATGTATACAATATTATGAAATAAAGACTGATTGATTGATTGATATAAGGTTTAATAATAGGCGATTGTGGGCATCATAGGACAATTCGGACTAAGACTGCCCATTATGGCCCTCTTTATACTATACTACAAATGCTAATTTTTATTATTTAAGGAAAACGATGATCTACAGTACGAGGAGGAATTACTACGCAACCCTTTCTCTGTGAAGCACTGGCAGCGATACATCGAGCACAAAAAGGATGCAGTTTCAGAGAAGCTCAACACCGTGTATGAGAGGTCCTTGTTGCAGATGCCGGGGAGCTATAAACTATGGCATCAGTATCTCAGGTATGGGAATTGACGTGTGAGAGGCAAATTATATAAATTTTAAGTGTCGACACCAATGTTTAAGTAATTTTGTATTTGTTATATACAGTACACCTTTCTTTTTCAAATTTAATTTAATAGATACATCATGCTCTATGCTTTTTCATTAATGAAGTGTTTTTCTGAAGGGTAAGGATGGACTGGTTCAGAGAGTACCGGCTATTGAAGGGTTGGTCTTTGTGGATGCTACAAGTGAAGTTAGGATCAGTCTGGCGAACGAGAGACTTATTTAAAACTAGTTCATTGAGTCATTATTATTAAATATGAAAGTTAAAATTATGCTTTACTATTAGTAACTAGGAAAGTTAAAATTATACTTTACTGATTTTATTATACCTGTTGAAGTGAAAAAATTCCAAAGCTAAACAATTTCATGTTAAATTTCATATACTGTACAGTAGGCCTATTCATTCTTTTATTCATTCCAGTCATAAAACAAAATTGTCGCTGTCTTGAGACCCTAGTAAGGATGGACTACCAAGGAGGTTAAGGGGAGATGGGTCGTTTTTCTAGATCCCCTTCTCCCTCATGTTTCAAATTTTAAGATGTTTACCCCATTAGCTTTCACATTTTAAGACCTTTCGCCTCATTTCTTTGTCAATATTAAGACCTTTCGTTCTATTTAGGTGTCTATTTTTTCCTGACGAAAGATAGTGAGCCTGTAATTTTGGAAGAACCGGTTCAAAGGCCAGGACATTTTTCTACCAAAAAATGTACAAATTAATCTAGAAGGGGGTTACTAATGGATGTTTTTTAAAGTTTGATGGAGGTCTAGGGAGGAAACTAAAAAAAATATAAAAAGAAACATAAATGAGCAAATAAATAAGCCCATCTCCCCTTAACTTAATGTTTTTGTGTATAAAGATTGAGGATGAAGCAGGTGAAGGGTCGGTGTGTGACGGACCCGGAGTACGAGAGCGTCAACAACACCTTCGAGAGAGCCCTGGTCTTCATGCACAAGATGCCCAGGATATGGATAGATTACTGCCATTTTCTTATGAACCAGAAGAAGATTACAAGGACAAGAAAAGTTAGTGGTATTTTAGATACTCCAAGTTTTTGCTAAAGTAAATATACCCGGTATGAATGAGATATTATTACAATTATGTTTTACATTAGATATTTATGTTAATTGTTTTCTATTTGTACTGGGATCACCTGCAGGCTCTTAACCTCTATTCATTGGAGCGAAGAAGAGAGATACTTGATAATCTACACATGGAAAATTATTGAAGGTCTAGTGCCAAACCTGCACACCACAATATCATGGTACTGTACTGGAGCGACAAGGAGGGTAGGAAACATTCCACTCCTAAAGTGTAGGGGAGCTCTGAGGAACTCTTGAATGACAAATAGGGTTCCTAGTCTCTTTAACAAAATACCAGAGAACATGAGAAACCTGGGGAAGGATGTAGTATCCGGGCGTACAGTCGTCATGTTTACATAGGTCGATCGATCACGGTTAAGTTCCTGTCTATTTTATACTAATTTTGTCCATGTTGTGACCAAGAGACTATGATTAATGCAGCTGAGAAAGTATGTGGGAAGAAAACCTTTAAAATGTGGAAGAGGAAAGGTAACGCATGGTTTAGCAAAGAGATAGAAGAAAGAGTTGAGAAAGGGTATGCTGCAAAAGAATATACCTAGAGAAACTAGAGATGCGAGGAAAGAAGAATATAAATATTTGAAACAGAGTGAAGAGGACGATACAAGACGCTAAAAGGAAGGCAGATGAGGAATATGGGAAAAAGATTAGTGAACAGTTTCTGAATAACAAGAAAGCATACTACAAAGCTGTTAAAGAAGCCAGAGGGAAGAAGACTGAGAGTGTCTCAGGTGGTAGAATGAGGGACATGAATGGGAAGGTAGTGGAGGGTGATGTAATGGTGTGGTGAAAGTATGGAAAGATCATTTTAGTAGCTTAGCTGTAAAGAGTAGGGGGAAGGCAAAAATCTCATCCATAGGAATGGAGAGAAGTAGAATAAACAGGGTAGTTGAAAGCCAGATAAGCAGAGAAGAAGTAAAAGAAGCAATCAATAGACTTAAAATGGGCAAAGCTGCTGGAGTAGATAACATCCCAGGTGAATGCTGAGATATGGAGGAGAAGAAGCTGTTGACATAATGCATAGGCTAGGCTATGTAAATTAGCATGGGAAAAGGAAAGTGTACCAGAGGACTGGAGGAAAGCAGTGATAGTACCCTTGTACAAAGGGAAGGGTACTAGAGAGGAGTGTAAGAGTTATAGGGGATTTAGCTTGCTTAGCATACCTGGAAAGGTATACGCAAGAGTAGTAACAGAGAGACTGCAGAAGATAACGGATGACAAAATAGGCGAGGAACAGGGAGGTTTCAGAAAGGGCAGGGGCTGCGTTGACCAGATAGCCTCAATGCGATTGTTAGTAGAGAAGTTTCTGGCCAAGAACAGAAAACTATGCAGCATTCATGGATTTAGAAAAAGCCTATGACAAAGTAGACTGGGAAGGTCTGTGGGATGTGTTAACAGTATATGGTGTGGGAGGAAAGTTGCTAATGGCAGTAAAATCTTTTTATAGGAATGCAGTGGCAAATGTGAAGGTAGGGGATAAGTTAAGTGAAAGTTTTGAGGTCAATGTAGGAGTAAGACAGGGATGTGTCATGTGAGCTTGGTTGTTCAATATATACATGGATGGAGTGATTAGAGAATTTAGGGCGGGATCAATGGGTGTTGGAGCTAGACTGGAATCAGAGGGAAGAGCATGGAAGATTTTAACATGCCTATATGCGGATGATGCAGTCCTGTTGGCGGAAAATGTAGAAGAACTTCAGAAAGTGATCACAGACTTTGACAGGGTATGCGAAAAGAGAAAGTTAAAGGTCAATGTAGGGAAATGTAAGGTAATGGTGTTTGAGAGAAGAATGCATGAAACCATAGATTTTAAGGCAAAATATAGAATTAAGAAGGAACATGAGAAAAGTTGTAAAATAAAAATGAAAGATGAAGTACTGGAAGAGATTGAAAGCTTCAAGTATTTGGGAGCTGTACTATGCAAATATGGTAAAATGGAGAGTGAGATAAAAGAGAGAAAAATGCAAGGGAGAAAGGTGATTGGAGAACTTGATAGTATTCTCAATGGAAGAATGGTTAGTCAGGAAGTTAAAAAGTCACTGAGAAACAGTGTGCTGCTCCCAACACTCTCGTATGGAAGTGAAACATGGACAGCAAGTGACTAGGACCTCTCCAAACTGTGAGCTGTGGAGATGAGCTTTTTCAGAATGGCAGCTGGGGTGAATAGGCTAGATGGGACAAGTAATAGGGAAGTGTATGAGTCATTTGGGATGGAAGAGCAAGCTTTAGGCATTGATTGTGGAGTGGTTGAGTGGATAAAGAGAATGACTTTGAGGTGGTATGGTCATGTTCAGAGAATGGATGAAGACAGAATGCCAAGAAAGATATATGGGAGTCAGGTGAGTGGAACAGTTAGTAGTGGAAGACCACCTTTGGTATGGGAAAAGAAAGTGAAAAAATATATTGAAGAAAAACTTCCACGTAGTGGAAGGGGCATTGTGGCACGGGCAAAGGAGGCATGTTTTGACAAAATAGCCTGGAGACGCTTCTGTCATGGCCATCCTCTAGCGGGGGTTTCCCAGGGGGAAACAAGGCGTCGGAGATGATGATGATGATGATGATTGTGACCAAATTTTTGTGGCTACCGTGTACTGTATATCGAAACCTGACTGTATACTGTATATATATATACAGTACTGTATAGGGGTGCACCGGATAGCATATCCGGTCGGATATTGCAATTATCCGGTATCCGGCCGGATGTTTACCTTATCCGGCCGGATAATAGCAATAGAAACAAATCACTTTAATGAAACTTGCACTATGTATAATCTAAGTAATTAAGTCTGATTTAGCAGACACAACCTTGACTATATGACCACCAGTGAGCACTACTGTTGTGACTCAACTGGGAGATAATACAACAGCCCAAGTTGTACAAACTTTTTCCTTTATTGGACCTGAAGTGCACATATTCAGAACTTTGCTACACCAGATCCTTACTTTGTTAAATAATTACCTTACCTGTTAGTACTGATATACCGTACTCTTATATATTTCTAACATACTTGTGCGTACGGACCATATGGTGTTAGTCATGTTGTAATACAAAAAATATGCTTTCATGCTGACTCCCTGCCTAGACAAACTATTTTGTCTCTGTCTATTCTCTAACATCTTCCCTTCTTGCTGGAAGTTTGCCCTCATTCAACCTGTCTGATAGAAGGATGACCGGTCTCAACCCTCCATCCATCGTCCAATTGCTCTCATTTCTTGCATCTCTAAAGGTATTTAATCTATTCTTAATTCAAAATTGCTTAAGCATTTGTCTCCCCATAATCTTCTTTCAGATCGCCAGTATGGTTTCATTAAAAGACGCTCTACTGGTGATCTCCTTTCTTGTCTTACTAAATCTTGGTCATCCTCCTTTCGGGACTTCGGTGAGACCTTTTGTATTGCACTAGTCAGACACAAATTACATATTTCCAAACTTCTCTTCTTCGGGTTCTATCCCTCTATCTGTGCCGTTATCTCTAATTTTGTTACTGGCCGTTCAATAGCTGCGGTTGTGGACGGCCATCGCTCACTTCCCCAACCTATCAACTCTGGTGTTCCTCAGGGCTTTATCCTATCTTCAGTTCTATTTCTAATATTCATTAATAAGCTCAACTCTACCTCTAGTCCTATCCACAAATATGCTGATGACTCTACCTTACACTATTCAACTAGTTTCCCACAGTGCAATCACTCCAAAAATCATGTGATGAGGCCATAGCCCGCCTATATTCTGATCTATCAACTATTTCTGATCTTGTTAAGTACTTTCAATGCTTCCAAAACCAAATTTCTCCATCTTTATACCCGTTACAGTCTTCCACACGACTATCCCTTACTCTTCAACAACACACAAATCAACCCTTCGCGTTTTCTCAATATCCTTGGTGTCTCTTTTTCTTCTGATACATTTTGGAAAGTCCATATCACCACTCTTGCTAAAAAAGCTTCCCAGAAGTTGGTTGGGCTCTCTTTAGAGTCTTTACCCCAACACAGATTCGTGTTCTTTACAGGGCACGGTGTGCCCATGTATCGAGTACTGTTTGCATATGTGGGGAGGTTCCACCCATGCCGCACTTTTCGAAAGGGTATAGTCAAAAGAATTTTGTCCCATCAACTCACTACCTCTTACTAATTCCATACAATTTTTCACTATGCGCCGCAATGTTGCACCTCACTTATTCTTCTGCCGCTATAACAATAATCAGTGTTCTTCAGAACTCTCTCAGCTTTGCGCAGTGGCAGTATCGTAACCAATGAGGATAAGGCTCTGCACCAAGGCTCAAAACAACAAAAAAGTGGTTAAAGTTTTCGCCATACCATCTTCTTTCGCACACCTCGGTTGGGCTACCCCCAAAGGGTAGCCAAGTCGCACCCCACATGCCCGTGGTATCCTCGCAGACACCCTTTGTTTCCTTTTTCCATATATTACTTTTGTCATTTTGGGTGATACAAACGGGGGCGGTGCTACCTGGGGTCTGTCCCAGGTAGTTTTCAAATTTTTAGTAATAAATATTTTATTATTTTAACTGAAACCACTGCCATCTCAGCCCATTGCCACCATGAGTGCATGCCCTAAGTGCGACTCCCGGGTCACCAGTAGGGGGTTCAAGTGTACCAGATGCTGTTCTTGGTACCACCCCCTATGCTCTGGACTCCCTGACAGTCTCTGCAAGGACTATGCGTTCTTCCAAAAAATCTATCCATTCGGATGGAGGTGGTTCTGTGACAACTGCCCCTCAGACGCCGAGAACGCATTAGTCAGCTCGCAGGCCACAACGGATCTGAAGGACGCCATAGTGAGTGAGGTCTCTGGCGCCCTCGCTGCTGTGGCAAGTCAAATCGAAAAAATGGGGGACCGAATTACCAACCTCGAAACCAACGCTGCCACACCTGACATTCCCTCGTTTGCCAAAATCGTCCAGCAAACGTTAGAGGACACAAAAAAGGAGCCTACCAAGTGCACCACTGAGGTGGTGGATGGTGGGAAGAAAAAAACTGTCTGGGACCATCAAGTCTTAATAGTTGAGCCCAAAGATAGTACCTCTAAGCCTGCAAGCCCACCTGATACTAAGGCTATTGAGAAAGCTTTGGCTGCAATCCCAATAAATAAATGTACTAGAACTGAATCAGGTGCTTTAGTAGTACGACTTCCATCAAAGAAAGCCAAAGAGGATGCAGGGAGGGCCATCAACCAGTGTCTCAGGACTGACAGCATCTTCAGTGTGTCAGAACCCAAGAAGATGCTACCAAAAATGACCCTGGTTGGTATCTCTATTGACACGGATGACGACGAGATCATCCCCAGCATCCTAAGCAAGAATCCAAGCATAAAGTCTCTGTTCGACAAGGGCCTAACTCTAAATTTGGTGTTCACTAAGCAGAAAAAGGATACACATACAAAAATATCAGTAGTAAAAATGTCTCCTGAAATACGCTCTTCAATTGTCAACGAGGGCAACTCTGTGTACGTTGGACTCACTAAATGTCGTGCTTATGATCGCTTCTGGGTGACGCAATGTTTCCATTGTCAGGGCTTTGGTCATACTTCTGACAGGTGTACTCTGAAAGGGGAGGACCCTAAATGTAGTTTCTGCGCTGGTACTCGCAGTTCAAAAGGCTGCACAAATATAGCTTCCCCTAAATGCATAAATTGTGTAAACTCCTCATTAGTCACAGAGCCACCAACTCATTTTGCTTCAAGTAGAAATTGTCCTCTTATGATAGCTCAAAGAAATAGAATTATTGAAAACACCAATTTTGTGAGTTCAAAAAACTTAAAAACTTCCCAAGGAGCCGATTGAAACTGGGTATGCTAAATGTTCGTTCGATGCGCAACAAGATGGATTACATTGGTGAGGTCTTGGATGAGCTCGGTCTTGATATACTTTGCCTCACTGAGACCTAGTTATTTGAGTCAGATCTAAATATTATTCAAGCTGCGTTGCCTAAAACTCGTTCAATAATAAGTGTTCCTAGGTCTTGTAGTGATCATCCGGGTGGTGGAGTAGCGTTTTTATACTCTGCGTCGCTAGTAAATATCTCTCAGATAAGTCATAACCCAGCCCCTCTTTTTTTATGAATTGTTGGAATTGGAAATAAAAGTTTGTCAACAAATCCTAAGAATAGCAATTATTTATAGGCCTGGCCATCGAGGAACAGATAGAGGTTTTATGGATGAGTTTGGACAGTTTCTTGAGGAGTTTTCTGCCAAAACCGGAAGACTCTTGATATGCGGAGACTTTAATTACTGGATTGACAACCCTCATCTGAAACCATTTTCCTCAGAGTTCCTTGAATTGACTGACCAGAATAATTTTGTAAATCACGTATCCAACCCAACTCATATCTCAGGACACACCCTTGACTTGGTTCTATCTCCCACCGGTTGTGATGGTCTTCTGGATGTTGAGGTGGAAGTTCTAGACTCTTCTATTTCTGATCATTCTCTGATTACTTTCGGCTTTGATTTCCCTAAGCCGCCCATATATGAGAAAGTTATCAGGTTTAGAAACTACAGAAATACTGACCAGAATATTGCTCGCAATGAAATAAGACAGCATCTTGCAAGTATTGATACTTCCAATCTTTCTTCAAACGAGCTGGTGGAGGTACACAATGGCGCACTTAAGTCTGTGTTTGATCATCACTATCCGGAGGTAGAAAAGAGAATCATAGTGCGAGATGACTCACCATGGTACAGCCCTCGAGTCATATTTCTTAGAAGAGAGCGTAGAAGAGCCGAACGTAAATGGCGGAAAAATAAAACTGACATCACATGGTTGCCATACATGTTGGCGAAAAGAGCCGTAGTCCACACAATCAAAGACGAAAAGAAAGCGTTTTACCAGGGGAAAGTCGACTCATGTGGTGGTGATCAAAGAAAGTTGGCTTCGGTTGTCAGTGGCTTACTTGGAAAAAAACACATGAACTCAAGAAGACCTTCTGCACCTGATGCAGAGTTAGCTGCAGACTTTGTCACATTCTTTACTAGCAAGATAACTCGTATGAGACATGAACTGGATGAAGACCCCTCTAATGAAGAATATTAATTTGTACCCCAACCACGACATAATCCTAATAGTGTCCTCTCATCATTCCATCAGGTAAAGGCTGATGTTGTTTCATCCTATATAAGAAACCTTAATAAAACATTTTGTCCATTGGATCCTATAAATGTTTCCAAACTGTCTGGTGTGGAGCTTATTTCCAAAATAGTTAACTCTTTCTCCGAAGGCAACTTCCCAGTGTCTGAAAAACATGCCTTGCTCCGGCCTATCCTTAAGAAACCTGGACTTGATGTAGAGAATATGTCGAACTACCGTCCTGTCTCCAACTTGTCTTTTTCATCAAAAATATTAGAGCGTGCCATACTTGATCAACTGCTGCCGCTACTTCAGCAAAATGAAACTACTGTATTCCCATTTTTCAGTCTGCTTATCAGCAGCATCATTCGACTGAGACAGCATTGATCAGAATACATAATGATTTAGTCAAGAACACTTGCGACGGCGAGATATCATTGTTGGTTTTACTTGATCTCTCTGCAGCCTTCGACACAGTGGACCATGAGCTGCTATTGAGTGATCTTTATGACTGTGGTGTGCGTGACTCAGCTCTCTTGCTTCTCAGGTCATACTTGTCAGGTAGATCCCAGAGTGTGATGATGAATCGGATAGTCTCGGACTCGGCACCCCTGCTCTATGGCGTTCCGCAGGGATCAGTGTTGGGTCCTGTCCTGTTCACGATATACACTAGTGGCTTATCTCTTCTGCTTTGTGCACACAGTGTCACCTATCATTTCTATGCTGATGACACCCAAATTTATGTGAAGATCACAGGCATAGCTGATACACAGAGGAAGGTGGAAATGCTGATGACCGATATCAAGAAGTGGATGAGGACAAGAAAACTTAAACTAAATGATAACAAAACTGAAATTCTCATCATCCGAGGAAACAGAAGGGCTACTGACGCAGTAAATGCACTCTCCATTGATTCGGATGACTCACAGCTACAACCAGTAAACTTTGTTCGGAATCTGGGAGTGTACCTGAACTCAAGACTGGATTTTAAGGAGCACATAATCAGATTGTCAAAAGTTGCTACCTACACATCAGAAATCTCTACTCGGTGAAGCAGTTTATACCTAGACGTTGCCTTCTGACACTGGTCCACTCATTGATATTCTCTCGTGTTGATTATTGCAATGCCTGATTTGTGGGTCTTCCAAATTACATATTATTATGTTCCTTCCAACAACCAACCATACTCCTAAAATCGATTAATGAAATTTACAAACACATGTGGCAGTCCGTGGACTCGAACCCAGGATGCTCACACCGAAAATCAACACCTTATACATCGCACCACGAAGACAGTTAAAGGTTGGTGGACACTGCCTACGATTTATTATGCAACTTCGAATCCTGCATATCAATCTAAGCATGTACACACATCCCAACTGCAACTCACGTAGGCTATGCATATGTGAATGGAAAGAGCAATTAATGGGGCCTTAACCACTTAGGGAAGTCCTCTCGATAAATTACTCCTGAACCAATATCATTCATTTGATATTCTCTCGTGTTGATTATTGCAATGCCTGATTTGTGGGTCTTCCAAATTACATATTTAAGAAAGTACAATCTGTTCTGAACAGAGCTGCAAGACTCATTTTTGGAATTCCACCTGGAACCCCTACCACTTCTTATCATATCGAACTGCACTGGTTACCAATAAAAGCTAGAATAGAATTTAAGTTGTGTCTGGTAACATTCAAGGTCCTCAAATTTGGTGAGCCCGGGTATCTTGCAGAGCTGCTCAGGCGTCCACTGGCACGCCATGGTGTAGTCGTGCGCCATGACGATGACCCCCTGCGTCTTGATGAGCCATGGGCTTTCCGGCAGTCATCTTTCTTTGAGAGATCATTCTCTTACATGGCTCCAAGGTTATATAACAGACTGCCACTGACCATGAGACAACTAAGTTTTGTTGAGTGCTTCAAGAGACAACTTAAGACTTTTCTCTTTGTAAGAAGCTACGATCTCGAGAGGGGTGTCATCATGGAGGGCTATAGGGTGTAAGCTATTTGCCGCTGCTCGTGGCTGGGTGATGCGCATAGGTTTTGTGTTGCATTGATTTAAGTGATTTGTGGGGTTTTTCTGTTTTCGAGCGCCAGTGAATTCTGCGGAAAAATTGGCGCTTGTGAGAAATAAGTAACATGCTTATTATTATTATTATTATTATTATTATTATTATTATACCCCCTCCTGTACAGAGAGTGGAGGGCAACTGCCTTTCAACACATTGCCACCACTAATCTGTCCAACTCTTTAACCCAAGAGAGAACCAAATTTCTTTCTGTCTTTCTTCTATTCAACATGTAAACTCTGGAACTCTCTCCCTCAATCTATCTTTCCCTTCTCCTATGACTTAACAAATGCTACAAGCTCTGTTTTGAATTTGGTCCCTATCACTCTTTCAACTTTAGCGGTGACTGCTTTAGGCAGCAGTGCTGATTGTCTCCTTCATGCACATAGGAAAAAAAAAGTGGGGGTTCATACAGTATGTCCTCTATGGAGTTGAGAATACAGAAATTATATCAGTTGGTGAGGGAAACTCATTATGGGTAACATAATTGTAACATATTATTTGTTGACATTCAAATTGGCATGAATGCAAGACTGGGAGATAAAATTATAATTATTATATGTTCAAGAAAATATTCAATATGAAAAACAACAGGTTTATAACTATAATATATCGAAGTTATCTTAGTGTAAAGAGTTCTGATAAGCTAGAAGTTTTATAATTATGGTATCCTTGGTAAGTAGCCAGATGTTTTTGTCTAAATCAAATGTTTTAATTATCCGGTATCCGGCCGGATATTTTTTTTTATATCCGGCTTATCCGGTATCCGGCCGGATAGCAAAATCTACTATCCGGTGCACCCCTAGTACTGTATGTAGTTATCAGTGTTGTACAGTAATTGAATTATGTTATTATCCATTGCAGACGTTTGACCGCGCCCTGTGTGCTCTGCCAATCACCCAGCACAACCGCATCTGGCCCCTCTACCTCAAGTTTGTCATGTCCTACCCCATTCCAGAAACAGCAGTCAGGGTCTGGAGGAGGCATCTCAAGGTACGATATTATTTTTATTGTATAAGGTTTGGTTAGGACTTATATTTGTCCTCTTTACCTCAAGTTTTTCATGTCCTTAGGAGGCATCTCAAGGTACGATGTTTAACTGTTGTGTATGGTCACACAACTTATCCGGTAAACCATATTCAACCTGTGCCAACTCAACCAAATGTGTTAAGTTTGGTTAGGTCTTTGATTTGGCCAAAGCTTCGCCTCGTTTGTCATGTCCTGCCTCATCCCGGAAATTGCTTACAGGTTCTGGAGGAGGCATCCCAAGGTACGATGTTCAACGTTAGTCTTTAGTTTGGTCAAGTAATCAAATCTGTGCTAACTTAATTTTTAGTGTTAGGTTTAGTTTGATTTTTTTTTTAATATAGAAATATTTTAGTGTTTCATGTTACTGAAAGGCCTCCAAATGGGTAAGGGGGCCTTCATCTTATGGTCGAGGAAGAAAAAGAATATGCCCCACGTATCCTACTGTATGTTGTACAAGGCAACTAATAGGGGAGATGGCAGTAGACTTGTGGACCCAGTTGCGTATCTAGGGTGGGGCAGGCAGGGCACTTGCCCTGGGCGCCACTGGAAGGGGGGTGCCAAATCTTCCTCAAGTAAGCCTCTTATTTAACTACAGCACAAATTAAATATATAATCATCTAGTATTTTGCATAAATGTCTATCCACTCATCATTAACCCGGCAAGCGCGATAGGCCTCACGGAAGGCTTCCTATAGGGAACGCGATAGGCCTCACGGAAGCAAGACCATAACAAAAGCCTTCCAAAAAAAAAAAAGGGCCTATCAAAACAAAGGAATTTGTCTCTAGGTGAGATAATTCCCCTCTAGTACTCATCCATGTGTTTCTCACCCCTCCCCCTCCCCTCCTTCCCCACCTTATTCCCCCCTCCCCCCCCCTCCTCAATTATCACCTATTTTTCCTCTTATTATCATCATTTATCGGTTATTTTTCTCTCCCGCGATAATGTAGCACAAGTGGGTTGCATAAAAGATCGTTATGCAACACCCAGACACCGGCACACACCGCCCCGCTCGTCTCAGTTGACTCCCAGACAGCAAGAGGGGAGGGCTGCCTGTGGCTCTCTCTCGCCTGAGATTATGACCGGGTGGCCAATATCTTCGTTTTCCACCACCCAAATGCTTTTCCAACTTATTTTAGCACTCTTGAAGGTTCATATATACATCATAATTATATGTAAAATAAAAGCATACCGAAAACAAATAATGCTCTATATTGTAAATATAACAAATTCTGTCAATCTAAGGCTAGAAATGCACAAATAACTACCCTAGCCCCTAGTTCTATATCACGCTTGTCAGGTTAATAGAATATGAGAAACAAGTCTATAATAAGGGTATTTCATATTTGTTTTCACCAACTTGCCAATTACTTTATAAATAAACCTAACAAATGAAATCAATGAAAGGAATAAATACATGTAGTACGGTAGTCCAAGGACTCGAACCTAGGATACTTACACCAAAATTCCGCACACTAAGCATTACGCTACATATAGTAGAACTAAAACTTAATCTTTTAGGCAACGAATTCCTTTGCCTAAACATAAATAGTTTAGTTACCCTTCTACTTATTACATTAGGACAAGACACTGAAACTGCACGTACCATATGTGTGGAGCACTCAGTCTTAAAATGTTATGTATTATTGCAAAATAAACAAACCAAAACAGGGACGACACAATATACAGTAAAGGCAAAAAACTTATAAAAATCGCTTCAGTACAGTATGTGGAAATAACGCTTTAATTAAATTAAATTTTGAAATAATCAAACACGAAACCACCACATAAGGTGTACATCTCTACATTAGCAAGTTAATATGTTTCCCAAGCAAACTAATCGCACATACAACGACGCTCTTTTGTCATGTTCAAGGAATTAGTCAATGTGGGAAGTTCAGGACGTTCTGGTAAATTTTACTAAATTCTATGTGAATCAAGAAACTACAATTTATGTTAAAATTTTCTTTTAAAGCACATTTGCAATTTGACAAGATAATAACAATAGTACATAATACATATAGCACTCACTAACGATAGTGCTATCGGGTCTGATCTTAACCTAAGACGTGCGCATGGGGGGTATGAGACACCACACGCCTGTGCGCACGTATTTGAGCTGTTCCCATCACTAACATCGTTATTTTACCATAAATAGCATTAATACTTATCCATATGCGCCTATTTTAGGTTGATTATAAAGGTATTAACCTGTTACAGCAATAAAACAAGTGGAAACAGCGTTTGGATGGTCAAAATCGGCAATACAGGCCGGGAGTTACATAATATATGGCTGAGGCAATCTCCCTCCCCTCCCCTTGTCTGGAGAGACACTGTTACGCAATAGTCTCTCTCTCTCTCTTTCCCACGCTTGATAACAGTGATGATAACGCCCTGCTACCAACTCGCTAATGTTAGCACGAAAATAGACCACAGAATAAGGGAATAACAGGGAAAATAGGTGATAACTGAAGGAGGGGAGGAAAGTGGGGAAGGAGGGGATATGGAGGAGTGATATTTGGCATGGCCCAGGGGCAAAAAAAAAACAAAAAAAACAAAAAAAATTGGGGGGTGTTTTAACCCTTCCTCCCCGGGCTGTCTTAGCTAATGACGGTCGCCCCTACCCGGGCGATATGGCCGAAAAACGTCTAGGCCTAGGCTACCGTATTTATGTTTATTTTCACTGCTAGAACTTTCCCACTCATCTATAATCGTAGTGCGGTTTTCAATCTGTATTTTGGCATTTAGTAGAGCTCTGTAAGTCAACTGGTTCAGTTGTGATGACGATTTCAGTGGAGCCAATATTGCAGAGATGTTGCCAATATGGGGGCTTTTTAGACACTAATTTCGTCATGACGTCAGAACAATAACATTGAGGAGTCTTCTCCTTCTTGTTTTCGGAGGTGCGGTGACGAACGCTTGGGTTTGTTGACATAGGTCGTACGCACGGCGTTCGGACCAAGCTTAATTAGGCTATTAAGCTCATGCCTTAGATAAGGCATACCGGGTAGCGGCCCTTCTTTCGTGCTGTCCTTACCTAAGGCAGCCCGGGTAGGAAGGGTTAAATGGATTTTTTTTAGGCCCAGGATCTTAAGAGTCTTCCCGCAGTCGCCTTCCCGCACTTGCCGGGTTAAATCAAAGAACCTGACAAGTGAGGCAACTCTTAACAGGGTTGCCTGGAACGCCGCCATTAGGACGTGAGACTGGAACTGCGCTTCGTGTGGAGCAGTCAGTCTTTAAATTTGTGTATGTATGTAGGCTACGTACTTTCTTGATGTACAGTACAGTACATGCTTTACTTTTTTTATTAAATGTAGGGTAGACTAGCTTATTCTTTCGCAGCAACCCAATTAGTTCCATGTTATGTCAATAATAATATTTCTCTTCAATTTTAATAGAGATTGAATATATAATGTAGTATCATAATGTACGGTAGTTACCATTAGTATAACTTTGACAATACAGTACCGTACTGTACAGTAGAAACTCGCCCGCCCATCCAGAAACGCAAGACTTCCGGATGAGCATTTCTTTTCAGACTCCTTACTCAGACTTCCGGAAATCTGAGTAATATAGTCTGGAAATGTAAGATCTTGTCTGGACTATTACTCAGACTTCCAGACTTTCGTAAATCAGAGTATGAAGTTCGGACTTTTGGCACTTCTGGATCAGGTTTTCCCCGGATTAGGCTAGTCTGGTTGGGCTGGTTTTTACTAATTATATTAATCAAAATCTGCTTATATTATTGTGGGTAATATTTACAATATCTTACGCTAATTGGATCACCACTTACGAATTAGATAATCATGAATTTTTCGTACAACTGTCTTGACGGTGTACTGGTTAGAGCGTGTAAGTTCTGTATGAGAAATCCTGGGAGAATCAAATGCTTTCATTAATTTCATTTGGGGGTTATTGGTGTTAAGAACGATGTTAAAAATAATACTGTACAACTGGAGTTGGAAATATTGGAACAAGTAGAGTGTTTTAAATATCTAGGAGGAACGATAAGCAATAAGGAGAGAAGAAAGCTGGATGTGATGGAGATGAGCTGCTTGAGGAGTATGTGTGGAGTTACTCGTAGAGACAGATTGAGGAATGAAGAGATACTGTACGTAGGAGAGTGGGGCAGCAGGAACATTTGTCGGCCAGAGTGGACACAAGGGTGCTGAGCTGGTATGGTCATGTTGAACGAATGGAAGATGAAAGACTTACAAAGAGAATATGTGAGTCAGATACAAGGGGACATAGAAGGGCAGGAAGACCCCCATTGAGATGGATAGACTGTGTAAGACAAGCTTTGGATGATAGAGGAATAACTATAGATCAGGCAAGAGAAGTGGTAATAAACAGGAATGAATGGAGAATGCTTGTGAATAGATGAGTGTACACGTGGTCATTTGGGGGAAGGGGTCGGGCACAAGTTGGACAAGTCCATCAGGCGCCTGGCCCGGGGAGACGGTATATATGAAGGGTGTGCCTGGAAGTGTGGTGGGCGGGCTTGTGGTTTTGGCTCTGCTGCATGTCTGCCTGCTGAGATCGGAACCTCTCCGGGTGGTCGGGGGCCAGTGGAGTGCTAGAGGGACCTTGGTGACCCTGGTCTCTTGGTCTTCTGGATGACCTAGATGTGTGTGATTTTTTTTTTTTGTTTGTGTGTGTGTGCTTTGTTTTCTTTGTGTTGTCCCTATTCTGGCTCTGTCTTGAGTCGGCCAACCCCCCCCCCCCCCCCCCCCCCCCAAAAAAAAAAGTGGAGATTAGGCCTGAGTATTGTGACGCACCCAGTGCGTGGCAACGCTACCTGATTGTACTCCTTGGTACTCCACTGTACCGCCACGGTGCGGTACCATGTACCGCTGAACCGTGCTGGCTGCTTATATTGAGTGTGACAACATATAACTATGTTCTTTGTATCTCTGCAAAGGTCTCGTCATGTGCTAACCAGTGGTGGGTTTTGTTTTAAGCCATGTCGAGACCTTCCATTTAATATGTAGTATCAATAGAGAAGTTGATAGATAAGACAATAGGAATTCAGAGAGAGAGAGTGAGTTAGACTTCAGAGCGAGAGGGTAGCAATGCGCCACGCTGCCGGGGGGGTGGTTGCCAGACGTATGGACCGGTTGGCAGCCCTGCGCTTATAGCTAGGTGCGACAGGGTTGGTAGTCCATTGCCGCCTGCCTATGCTGCCTGGGCTGCCCATGTTGTCGTGCTGCACATTGCCTGGAGGCTCGCTGTGTGTTCCATGATCAGGTTGCCTAGAACCTTTGAGATTCTAACATCCCTTGCCCTCTCTCCCAACTTCTCACGGTTGCACTCTTTCTCTCTGACGACATTACTCTCATTTCATTCTTCTCTCTATTTAAATGCATACCCTTCCCTTGAGGTCCTAAAGGAGTTTCAGCACTCACCTCTCGTATTACTCTTAGGACAAGCATATATTTACATGTATTAGATTTAAGGGGTTAATGTGAACAGCGATCTTCTTGATGAGGATAGTTGGTGAACGTTCTACATGTTCACGAGTTATATGCCCAGCTCATCATCCAATTTGTGACTAGACTAGTGCCATGTGTAAGAGCCCGACCATGCCCAGGAGTTGTCTGTAGAGGGGTGAGGACTTAGCCTTGATTTGCCTACCGAGCCAGGAGCGAGTGCAGTACCAGAGACTACAGCTCGCTCGTAGTGCCGGTATAGTAGAGTAACGTAATTTATCTGTCCTTGTGTTCTCTGCAGTCTTTTCCTGGGTTCTCGCTTTCGGTGCTGGGACTCGTTGTTCCTGTGACTTGGCCTGCTAGCTAGAACACATGGGGATGATGAGTGGGTGATATCTTTATTTTACTATGCATTGCAGCTCTCTTTAAGTTTATGTATATAACACTTTACAATACACATTACTCACACACAAGACAACACTATTAATACTTTCATGTATCAATTAACTGCACTGTCGTTTTGCTGCTGTGTCCGGAGTTCCGTTGCGTAGGGCGCATACGGACTCAGAGGGGAGACAGAGTGAGAGAAGCGAAGTAGCCTATGCGGTAGTAGGCTACCGGCGCAGTACTGTTGCCTGCAACCTTTTAGTTATTCCAAGTATAGATTCATTATTATAATAAGTGACTACTATTTATGTTCCTTCCATGTGTATTATTAGGTATCTACTGGATCATGAACATCTTGTATGCTACATGCTAGTGCATGTTAGTAGGGGACAGTTATTCTAGTGCACGCGCTTTCAAGTAGGCGTGTACATTTGTCATTTAGCATTTCACTGTCATACCTTTAGCTTGCTTCTATTCTACATTTATTAGAGGCTTAATATTAACGTAGTTTCTTGAGTATTGCATTTCTTTAGTCATAACGTAACCTATAAATGTCTGAGGGAGTTTAGCCTCATAGCCTACCCCTGTTGTACACTTTCGCCGAGTTAAGGTACCTCGTTACCATAGACGATAACTCTGTAGGGCGTTGGTGCTTTTGTTGTCTGGAGCATATAGTATTTGGGACTGGAATCGAGCGTGTCGTTGTCACATAAGCCATTTCTGTCCTACGATCAAGAATCCCGAATATGTATTGCCGATCCAGCCGTAACAAAATGGCGACCTTGCACAAGATTCAGTAGTATCCTATCACATGTTTTTTGGAGAACTATTCTATGCTACCTAGTAGAGCTGGCTAGAATTTTCTTGCATATTGGAGGAATTTTTATTGTGTCATTATTGTATTGGTGGACTTGCAGATTGTTTCGTTGGGGGTGTCTAGAGTAGAGTCATTCAAGCATCTTTAACATTTTGTGAGTCGAGACTGCAATTAGTAATAAGCACTTCTTTTTTTTTATGAACAGCAATTGTATAACCAGCACTATGTCTAATGACTCATCATTTACGGGGGAGGATAACACGGTACAGCCTAGTAACCAGCAAGTACTACAGATGTTTAGGGAGGGGAGTGTTATAAGTGGAGAGAGGGATGCCCGGGCATTTTTGCAGACACCTTTGACCGAACAGCGCCTGCAGGCTATTGATTGTTACGGTCTTCGCTGTTTAGCCACGGTTTTGGGGCGGGACTGTCCTGACAGTTGGCCCAAGAAGAATTTGGTGGCATGTTTGTTGGGTGATGGCGATGGGGCGGTGGGTGGAGTGGGGTCTTGGGGGGTTCCCTCCAAGCCTCCATTCCACTCTACCCCTGAGCTGGGCCCTCAGCCAGCGAGTCTTAGCACGATGCAGCAGGAGGGTTCTCAATGGCAAGCTGGCTTACCCGTAAACACGTCTCGGTGTGGATCCCCCATTTTGTGCTCTCCCCCCCCAGGCCTGTCTCCTGAGATGTTATTTCAGCTAGAACTAGCTAAGCTTAAGTTGCAAGAGACTCGGATACAACAGGCTAGTATAGAACGGATTAAGCTGCAGGAGATTCAGATACAACAGGCTAGTATAGAACGCATAGAGGTTGCTAGAATCCAAGCCAATCAGGATGCAACCAGGTACCAGGCTGAAATGGATGTCGAGAAGTCTAGAGTAGAGACCACGGGGCGTCATCTCGGTGGTGGGCACCGGGTTACAGACTCACTTTCGCATTTAATTAAGTTAGTACCCGCATTTGATGAGACAGCAGTGACTGAGTTTTTTGCTCGTTTCGAAAAGAAGTGTCGTGAGTATGACTGGCCGGAGGTTAAATGGGCAGCATTAGTTTCATCACGTCTAGTGGGTAAGGGGTTGAAAGCCTACGATGCACTGTCACTGGACGAGAGTGTAGTGTATGGACTGGTGAAGGAGGCTGTGCTCCGGGCCTACGAACTGCAACCCGAAACTTATAGATTGAAGTTCCGTGGCGTGAATAAGAAGAGCGACGTCAGTTTTATGGAGCACGCACGGGACTTAACAGATGCAGGTAATAACTGGTTTCGGTCCGAGCACGCAGAGTCGGCTGAGGAAATTAAGCAACTTTTCTATCTGGAACAGTTTTACAAATGTACTGGAACCGATCTAACGCTGAACATTAAGGAAAAATGTCCCAAAACAGTAGAGGAGGCTGCCAAGATGGCAGACCTCAGATTATCATTGATTCGTGGTTGCGGTGCCGCTCAGAGGGCTGAGTCAGGGCAGAAGGGGCGCTATACCCCACCCACCAGAGTTTTCGATAATAACAAATCCTATGACACACATAACCACACTAAATGCATTGCACCTAATAACACCTACAAACACAAGCCTCTCCCGTTTACTAAAGGTCAGGCCCCTTCTTCGCCCGCACAAGGGAAGAAGCCCATTGGGGATGTGAAATGTTACAAATGTCAGAAGCTAGGCCATTATTCACGTGAGTGCCCTAGTAACACTCCCGCTAAGCCGGTGTCATTGGTTCACAGTATCGGTGTGTCTCTGAAGGCTGCAGCAACTGCCCGGGGTAGGTTGTCAGCAGCTGAGGCACACGCGGTAAAGAAGCGTACGGAAGGCTCGACACCTGTCCGGGACACTTTCTGTAGCCATCGGGGGCACGGGTTTGTGAGCTGGGGGAGTGAACTACGGAGGGTTGACTTGCTGAGGGATACGGGGGCTTCGCAAACTTTGTTGAGGAACTTCACAGGGAAACCGATAAATGCGGCCAGAGTTGTTGTGGTGCAGGGTATAAATGCTACGAGGTCATACCCACTTGTGAGGTTGGAGTTGAGAGTGGGAGAGGTGTGCAGGGAGCTGGATGTAGGGATCGTTGAGTGTTTGCCAGTTGAGGGCGTCGACCTTCTTCTCGGCAACGACTTTGCGGTGCCCACTTCCGGGACTCCACCCTTAGTCGTTGCCGAGAGGGCGGCCGACGTGGATGGTGAGAATCGGGAATGGGTTGGGAGGTGCCAACAGGATAAGATGGCCTGTGTGGTAACCCGATCTCGCTCTGCGGCTCCTGCACAGCCTAGCACTCAACCTCGGGGACAGTGGAGGAAGGATCAGGAGAAGGTTGCTAAGGGCAGGAAAAGGGACATTGATTCTGCTGCACTTCTCGGTGATTCGGTACTTGGACCTATAATAAACACGGGAGTTGACTCTGGCCCAGATGTGGTGTGTAACAAGGCAGAGTTGGGTAAGACTTCGCGTGAGGCAAGAGCTGTAGCGAGAGCCACTAAGGCAGTAGAGCCTACTAGCCGGGGTAATGTCTTATTACAAAACCATCTTGATGCATTGACGCCCAGGGACATTAGTGAGCAGCAGCTGCAAGACGCTAGCCTAGCTCGTTATAGCAATGGTGCCATAGAGTTGGAGGAAGATGGGGATGCGAAGCCGGGAGATTTCTTTAGGCTCAACAGGATATTGTACCGCAGATTTCTAGACCCCAAATCGAAGTGGGAGGGCGGTGCGAGGGTAGTAGACCAGGTGGTTGTTCCAAATAAGTATAGAGAGTCCTTATTGTGTCTGGCGCATGATGTGCCGGTGGCGGGTCATTTGGGGGTAACAAAGGAGTACAAAGGAGTACAAAGGAAATCAAGCAACAACAGATCTAGTGACCCTTCTAGGCTGCTTGTCCTCCAAAACACTGAGGATCAAGTGTCCAAACAGTGGTTTAGAGTGGGTAAGGGAACATTGGAAAGGGAACTACTGCCCTGCCACTAACGTGGCAGGACTAGGAAGTTAGTAGGGGACATAAGGGTTAGTAACTGAGGGGAGGATAAAGTTATTCATTTACAAACGCAGTCAGTCGCGGGTTTGATGCGAGATATTTGTCTAGGCGGAATTTAAATGAATCAACGGTGCTGCAGTCTATAACGTTTCGGGGAAGCCCATTCCACAAGTTGACAACTCGATTGAAGAAGAAATTCTTAGATTCGTGCGAGTTAAAAGATTTACCAATAATTTTGCAACCGTTTCCCTGTGTGTAATTAGATTGGTTGATAGTGAAGTACTTACTACAGTTCATATTGTCGATGCCTTTGATGATTTTGAACACTTGAATTAAGTCGCCTCTTAATCTGCGCTGGGTTAAAGGAAATAGATTTAATTCTCTAAGACGCTCTTCGTATGGTTTGTTCTTTAGGCTAGGTATCATTTTGGTAACTCTACGTTGAACTCGTTCTAGCTTGTTTATATCTTTTTGGTAATAAGGGCACCAGGATTGAACGCAGTATTCCAGAAGAGGGCGGACTAAGGAATTGTAAAGGGTTAGGATAACTTCTTTGGATTTATGCTCAAATGACCTGCCTATAAAGCCAATTATTTTGTTTGCCTTCTTAACAACTTCTGAACATTGTTGACTCGGTTTTAGGTTACTCGATATTGTTACTCCCAGATCAGTTTCTCTGTTTACATTCTTAAGCTGAGTGCCATTCATCGAATAGTTTGCTTTCTCATTTAGGTATCCGACATGTAGTACTTTACATTTATCCGCATTGAAACTCATTTGCCAAATTTGGGCCCAACATGACAATTTATCTAGATTGTGTTGCATATCGTCAACTTGTTCTTTTGAGAGTACGCTATTTGCAATTTTTGTATCGTCAGCAAATTTTGAGATTGTGCAGGTGAGACCCTCATCTATGTCGTTGATGTAAATTAGAAAGAGAATTGGTCCTAGTACCGATCCCTGGGGTACCCCGCTACTTACATTGGTCCATTTAGATGCCTTACCGTTTATGACTACTCTTTGCTTTCTGTTGTTGAGCCAATTTTCTATCCATTTCAACACACCGTCTTGTATTCCATGCGCTTTTAGTTTTAGCAGTAAACGTTTGTGGGGAACTTTGTCAAAGGCCTTTTGAAAATCAAGGTATATAATATCTACAGCTTTACTCTCATCGTAGAGGTTGAGGATATCGTGGAAGAAGTCTAAGAGGTTTGTTAAACAGGAACGTTTTTTACGAAAGCCGTGTTGAGTATCTTTAAGTATGTTATTTTCCTCTAAGTGATTTACGAGTCTGTCTCGTATGACCGTTTCTAGCATTTTACATACAACTGAGGTTAAGCTAATTGGACGATAGTTACTGGGTAGGGATTTGCTGCCTTTTTTGAATATCGGTGTTACGTTGGCTAGCTTCCACTGATCAGGCATAGTTCCAGACTGCAAGGATTTATTGAATAGTAATGTCAGTGGTTTGGAGAGCTCATTCTTAGCTTCCTTTAGAACTCTAGGCGAGATTGTATCAGGTCCTGGCGTTTTATTTACTTTGAGTTTATCTAAACAATTCAATACTTCTCTCTCTGTAACGGTAATATTGCTTAGAAGATCTGAATTATCAATCTGAATCGGCGATGGTGTAGGGATATCACTGAGGTCTTCGGTTGTAAAAACTGATGCAAAGAAGGTATTGAGGGCATTACTCATTTGTACTTCGTCTTTGGTGTATTCTCCTTTTTCATCGACTAACGGTCCAACAGTTGAAGTAACTACTTTTTTCTTTCTGATATAACTATAGAATTCTTTCGGGTTTGTTTTACTTTGATTCGCAATATGTAACTCTAAGGTCTTTTTACTTTGCTTAATTAACTTTTTGGCTTTGCGTCGTAGCTCTACAAATTTCACCCGTTCTTCGTCATTTTGTGAGGATTTTAATCTATCATTAGCAAATTTTTTAGCAAGCAGGCAGTTTGAAATATCTTTATTCCACCATTTGGGCTTATTATTATGGCCTGGACGCCGTATTTTCGATGGTATGCAGTCTTGCACTGCTTTTAGGTAAGTGGTTTCGAATAACTTCCAAGATGTATTTATATCGTTATTGTTAATTAAAAAGCTCCAGTCAGTTTCTTTAAACATAGCTCTAAGTTTATGGAAGTTTGCTTTCTTGAAATTAGGGACTTTTTCGATGCTACTATTTGGTTCGTTACTAGTAAACTTTAAAGTGAAAGTTATCGTACGATGGTCGCTGTTACTGAATTCATCACCAACATTCAAATTCTCTATCAATTCTTCTTTTGTTGCAAGTACAATGTCAAGAACGTTATTACCACGGGTCGGCGTTCGAACAAATTGATAAAGCGAACTCTCTTGCAAGTTCGTATACAAGTCATGTCCGGAGTGTGAAGTAAGAGTATCGCCCCACTTGGTCACAGGTAAATTAAAGTCGCCAAAAATTACGGTATCTTGTGAGTTACTTACATCTGCTAATAACGCGTACAACAAACCATCTATTTTGTATTACCTTCACCACAACACCAAACACCACAAATATTATGCAACCCCCATAATAGCTAATAACGCGTACAACAAACCATCTATTTTGTATTACCTTCACCACAACACCAAACACCACAAATATTATGCAACCCCCATAATAGCTAATAACGCGTACAACAAACCATCTATTTTGTATTACCTTCACCACAACACCAAACACCACAAATATTATGCAACCCCCATAATAGCTAATAACGCGTACAACAAACCATCTATTTTGTATTACCTTCACCACAACACCAAACACCACAAATATTATGTAACCCCCATAATAGCTAATAACGCGTACAACAAACCATCTATTTTGTATTACCTTCACCACAACACCAAACACCACAAATATTATGCAACCCCCATAATAGCTAATAACGCGTACAACAAACCATCTATTTTGTATTACCTTCACCACAACACCAAACACCACAAATATTATGCAACCCCCATAATAGCTAATAACGCGTACAACAAACCATCTATTTTGTATTACCTTCACCACAACACCAAACACCACAAATATTATGCAACCCCCATAATAGCTAATAACGCGTACAACAAACCATCTATTTTGTATTACCTTCACCACAACACCAAACACCACAAATATTATGCAACCCCCATAATAGCTAATAACGCGTACAACAAACCATCTATTTTGTATTACCTTCACCACAACACCAAACACCACAAATATTATGCAACCCCCATAATAGCTAATAACGCGTACAACAAACCATCTATTTTGTATTACCTTCACCACAACACCAAACACCACAAATATTATGCAACCCCCATAATAGCTAATAACGCGTACAACAAACCATCTATTTTGTATTACCTTCACCACAACACCAAACACCACAAATATTATGCAACCCCCATAATAGCTAATAACGCGTACAACAAACCATCTATTTTGTATTACCTTCACCACAACACCAAACACCACAAATATTATGCAACCCCCATAATAGCTAATAACGCGTACAACAAACCATCTATTTTGTATTACCTTCACCACAACACCAAACACCACAAATATTATGCAACCCCCATAATAGCTAATAACGCGTACAACAAACCATCTATTTTGTATTACCTTCACCACAACACCAAACACCACAAATATTATGCAACCCCCATAATAGCTAATAACGCGTACAACAAACCATCTATTTTGTATTACCTTCACCACAACACCAAACACCACAAATATTATGCAACCCCCATAATAGCTAATAACGCGTACAACAAACCATCTATTTTGTATTACCTTCACCACAACACCAAACACCACAAATATTATGCAACCCCCATAATAGCTAATAACGCGTACAACAAACCATCTATTTTGTATTACCTTCACCACAACACCAAACACCACAAATATTATGCAACCCCCATAATAGCTAATAACGCGTACAACAAACCATCTATTTTGTATTACCTTCACCACAACACCAAACACCACAAATATTATGCAACCCCCATAATAGCTAATAACGCGTACAACAAACCATCTATTTTGTATTACCTTCACCACAACACCAAACACCACAAATATTATGCAACCCCCATAATAGCTAATAACGCGTACAACAAACCATCTATTTTGTATTACCTTCACCACAACACCAAACACCACAAATATTATGCAACCCCCATAATAGCTAATAACGCGTACAACAAACCATCTATTTTGTATTACCTTCACCACAACACCAAACACCACAAATATTATGCAACCCCCATAATAGCTAATAACGCGTACAACAAACCATCTATTTTGTATTACCTTCACCACAACACCAAACACCACAAATATTATGCAACCCCCATAATAGCTAATAACGCGTACAACAAACCATCTATTTTGTATTACCTTCACCACAACACCAAACACCACAAATATTATGCAACCCCCATAATAGCTAATAACGCGTACAACAAACCATCTATTTTGTATTACCTTCACCACAACACCAAACACCACAAATATTATGCAACCCCCATAATAGCTAATAACGCGTACAACAAACCATCTATTTTGTATTACCTTCACCACAACACCAAACACCACAAATATTATGCAACCCCCATAATAGCTAATAACGCGTACAACAAACCATCTATTTTGTATTACCTTCACCACAACACCAAACACCACAAATATTATGCAACCCCCATAATAGCTAATAACGCGTACAACAAACCATCTATTTTGTATTACCTTCACCACAACACCAAACACCACAAATATTATGCAACCCCCATAATAGCTAATAACGCGTACAACAAACCATCTATTTTGTATTACCTTCACCACAACACCAAACACCACAAATATTATGCAACCCCCATAATAGCTAATAACGCGTACAACAAACCATCTATTTTGTATTACCTTCACCACAACACCAAACACCACAAATATTATGCAACCCCCATAATAGCTAATAACGCGTACAACAAACCATCTATTTTGTATTACCTTCACCACAACACCAAACACCACAAATATTATGCAACCCCCATAATAGCTAATACCGCGTACAACAAACCATCTATTTTGTATTACCTTCACCACAACACCAAACACCACAAATATTATGCAACCCCCATAATAGCTAATAACGCGTACAACAAACCATCTATTTTGTATTACCTTCACCACAACACCAAACACCACAAATATTATGCAACCCCCATAATAGCTAATAACGCGTACAACAAACCATCTATTTTGTATTACCTTCACCACAACACCAAACACCACAAATATTATGCAACCCCCATAATAGCTAATAACGCGTACAACAAACCATCTATTTTGTATTACCTTCACCACAACACCAAACACCACAAATATTATGCAACCCCCATAATAGCTAATAACGCGTACAACAAACCATCTATTTTGTATTACCTTCACCACAACACCAAACACCACAAATATTATGCAACCCCCATAATAGCTAATAACGCGTACAACAAACCATCTATTATGTATTACCTTCACCACAACACCAAACACCACAAATATTATGCAACCCCCATAATAGCTAATAACGCGTACAACAAACCATCTATTTTGTATTACCTTCACCACAACACCAAACACCACAAATATTATGCAACCCCCATAATAGCTAATAACGCGTACAACAAACCATCTATTATGTATTACCTTCACCACAACACCAAACACCACAAATATTATGCAACCCCCATAATAGCTAATAACGCGTACAACAAACCATCTATTATGTATTACCTTCACCACAACACCAAACACCACAAATATTATGCAACCCCCATAATAGCTAATAACGCGTACAACAAACCATCTATTTTGTATTACCTTCACCACAACACCAAACACCACAAATATTATGCAACCCCCATAATAGCTAATAACGCGTACAACAAACCATCTATTTTGTATTACCTTCACCACAACACCAAACACCACAAATATTATGCAACCCCCATAATAGCTAATAACGCGTACAACAAACCATCTATTTTGTATTACCTTCACCACAACACCAAACACCTCCAATGAAATTAATGAATATAAAATAGTTGAAATATGGTACAAAGTAGCTTGAGATGAGGGATCACAATGCCAGATGAAACGATGGCTAAATTTTCACGCCCTTTCCACACGCTCCATATAACGCCCCTGGCATTGCAAACAGACTAGTGACGGGAATATTCCTTATCTTGGCTACAACAAAGGAGTACAAAGGAAATCAAGCAACAACAGATCTAGTGACCCTTCTAGGCTGCTTGTCCTCCAAAACACTGAGGATCAAGTGTCCAAACAGTGGTTTAGGGTGGGTAAGGGAACATTGGAAAGGGAACTACTGCCCTGCCACTAACGTGGCAGGACTAGGAAGTTAGTAGGGGACATATGGGTTAGTAACTGAGGAGAGGATAAAATAAAGTTATTCATTTACAAACGCAGTCAGTCGCGGGTTTGATGCGAGATATTTGTCTAGGCGGAATTTAAATGAATCAACGGTGCTGCAGTCTATAACGTCTTGGGGAAGCCCATTCCACAAGTTGACAACTCGATTGAAGAAGAAATTCTTAGATTCGTGTGAGTTAAAAGATTTACCAATAATTTTGCAACCGTTTCCCCGCGTGTAATTAGATTGGTCGATAGTGAAGTACTTACTACAGTTCATATTATCGATGACTTTGATGATTTTGAACACTTGAATTAAGTCACCTCTTAATCTGCGCTGGGTTAAAGGAAATAGATTTAATTCTCTAAGACGCTCTTCGTATGGTTTGTTCTTTAGGCTAGGTATCATTTTGGTAACTCTACGTTGAACTCGTTCTAGCTTGTTTATGTCTTTTTGGTAATAAGGGCACCAGCATTGAACGCAGTATTCCAGAAGAGGGCGGACTAAGGAATTGTAAAGGGTTAGGATTACGTCTTTGGATTTATGCTCAAATGATCTGCCTATAAAGCTAATTATTTTGTTTGCCTTCTTAACAACTTCTGAACATTGTTGACTCGGTTTTAGGTTACTCGATATTGTTACTCCCAGATCGGTTTCTCTGTGTACATTCTTAAGCCGAGTGCCATTCATCGAATAGTTTGCTTTCTCATTTAGGTATCCGATATGTAGTACTTTACATTTATCCGCATTGAAACTCATTTGCCAAATTTGGGCCCAATGTGACAATTTATCTAGATTGTGTTGCATATCGTCAACTTGATCTTTTGAGAGTACGCTATTTGCAATTTTTGTATCGTCAGCAAATTTTGAGATTGTACAGGTGAGACCCTCATCTATGTCGTTGATGTAAATTAGAAAGATAATTGGTCCTAGTACCGATCCCTGGGGTACCCCGCTACTTACATTGGTCTATTTAGATGCCTTACCGTTTATGACTACTCTTTGCTTTCTGTCGCTGAGCCAATTTTCTATCCATTTCAACACACCGTCTTTTATTCCATGCGCTTTTAGTTTTAGCAGTAAACGTTTGTGGGGAACTTTGTCAAAGGCCTTTTGAAAATCAAGGTATATAATATCTACAGCTTTACTCTCATCGTAGAGGTTGAGGATATCGTGGAAGAAGTCTAAGAGGTTTGTTAAACAGGAACGTTTTTTACGAAAGCCGTGTTGAGTATCTTTAAGTATGTTATTTTCCTCCAAGTGATTTACGAGTCTGTCTCTTATGACCGTTTCTAGCATTTTACATACAACTGAGGTTAAGCTAATTGGACGATAGTTACTGGGTAGGGATTTGCTGCCTTTTTTTAATATCGGTGTTACGTTACGTTGGCTAGCGTCCACTGATCAGGCATAGTTCCAGACTGCAAGGATTTATTGAATAGTAATGTCAGTGGTTTGGAGAGCTCATCCTTAGCTTCCTTTAGAACTCTAGGCGAGATTGTATCAGGTCCAGGCGTTTTATTTACCTTGAGTTTATCTAAACAATTCAATACTTCTCTCTCTGTAACGGTGATATTGCTTAGAACATCTGAATTATCAATCTGAATCGGCGATGGTGTAGGGATATCACCGAGGTCTTCTGTTGTAAAAACAGCTGCTTTTAGGTCATTGATTGCCTCCCTCATGTTTAGCCTTATTGATTTTGAGATATAAAGACGTTCGGCCCATTAGTTTGTCGATTTTAACACCTTTCGCGACATTTAGTTGTCAATTGTAAGACCTTTCGTGCCATTTAGGTGTCGATTATTTTCTGGCGAGCGATAGCGAGCCTGAAATTTTAAGAGGAACCGGCCTTCGGCTGAGACATTTTTCTACCGAAAAATGTACAAATTTATCTTGAAGGGGGGTCTAGGGGGTGTTTTTCTAAGCTTGATGGAGGTCTAGGGAGGAAACTAAAAAAAACAAAAATATGAATAAATGAATTAATAGACCAAACAAACGGCCAGTCTCCCCTTAAGTCATCGATTGTCTTGGGATTGTCCTCGTACACGAAAATCTTCCAATAACTCCACAGGTAAAACTCTGGGTGGTTCAGATCTAGTGAGTGGGGCGCTCACTTAATGTCACATCTCCTGCTGATGAACCGGTTCGGCCGTAGAATCGTTGTCTGAGTCACCGCAGAGTTTAAGGGGAGGTATTTAGTTTGTTCCCTAGACCTGCATCAAGCTTAAAATTACACCCCCTTGAGTCACTTTCAAGATAAATTTGTACATTTTTCGGTAGAAAAATGTCCCGGCCGAAGGCCGGTTCCTCTTAAATTACAGGCTCGCTATCGCTCGCCAGGATAAAATCGACACCTGAATTGCACGAAACGTCTTAATATGGGGTGAAAGTTCTTAAAATCGCTAAACTAATGGGGCAAACGTTTTATAATATCAAAAGCAATGGGGATAAACATGAGGGAGAAAGGGGTCAAGAAAAAAATCCCTCAAGTGGAGATCTCCCCTTAATATGACGTGCAAGGGGAGACTCCATCATTGTTGTGCAGCTCTTGTGGTGTTCCAGCTGCGTCGACCCCAATGCCAAAACGTATTAAAACAATGATTGATGGGTTGCATTTGTTGAGTCCCCCTGTATAAAAGTTGAGGAGGGAGGAGGTGTTGATTGAAGGGTTCGTGAATAATACAATGGTGTTGAAGATGATGAAGATAAGTGGAGTTATTAAGGGGGGGTCACCGGTTTTTTTTTATCTGTATCTACTTTTCTCTCTTTCCCTGGCTTGTATCCATTCGGCCCCATTTAGCCAACTGTTTTAAGACGTTTATCTCCATCCAGGTGTCGATTTCTTCCTGGCGAGCGATAGCGAGCCAGTATTGTATGGAGATATCCGGCTTCGCCGGAGAAATTTTTCTATCGAAAAATTTACAAATTTAGCTTGCTGTCAACGCAAATATATATATATGCTGGCTCGCTACCGCTCGCCAGAAAATATTGACACTTGGATTGGGGTAAACGTCTTTAAACAGTAGGCTGAATGGGGCCGAATGGATACAAGCCAAAGAGAGAGGGAGAGAAAAAGAAAAAAGCGAGGCGGGCTCCCTTAAAAGAGACATATTATAAGGAAGAGACCTAAAGAAGTTCTCAAGAGCCAGTGAAGAGAAATACTGACCTAGTAATCTATATTCTATCAATTTCACCACAACTCCAAACACCTCCAATGAAATTAATGAAAGCATATATGTGATCCACCGGGATTCGAACCTGGGTTATCACACACATATTTTTAAACACTCTAACCATTACACCACCAGGACGGTTAAAGGTTTATGCACACGCCTACGACTTATTATCCATTCTCGAATACTGGATATTAATCTAATCATGTTCATATTCCTAACCGCACTATGGTAGCCTAATGTTTAAGTGAGAGGAAAGAATATTCATGGGGCACAGATCATATAGACCGGCCTCAATATGAAAGATCCCTGAACCTACTGATAATCTATGTTATTAGTATCACCACAAAACCAAACACCTCCAATGAAATTAATGAAAGCATATAATTATGTGATCCACCGGGTGGTAGAGATATATAGAATAATAAGTAGTAATTAATGAACAATGACAGATGGGGAAACGTGTTTGAATACTTCGTAAGAAAAATCAATAACTACGAATACCATAGTAGCTATAATAAAGAGACAGAGGTTTTTCAAATGTCCATGGATAATTATGTTGACCAAAG